>CM033651.1:46369438-46533504 GCA_019512145.1 Engystomops pustulosus
TAGAAAAAAAACGTTTTGAAGGTAAGAATTTTAGTAGAAATATCTCCTAGGCAGTGATGGCGAACACTTTTGGAGACAGGTGCCAAGCTACAAACCAAATCTTACTTGTATTTCGCAAAGTGCCAAAATGACAATTTAAGCAGTACTTATTGATTCCTGCAGCATCATAGGTTTTAATCGTATTGGGGTCCTGAGTTCACCAATACAATAGAAAGATGATGGAGGATTGTAGCTTCCTCCAGGGACCCTGAAGAGGAAGAATCAGGGTCCCCAGAGCAGGAGCTCCAATGACAATCCATCTCTTTCCACACCCTCTCGCGCTCCTGTAGTCCTGGCAGCAATGATGTTGCTTTAAAATAGTGCTGAGCATGGTGCGTCCTGGGCTGTATGGATCAAGGAGAAAGCCTGAGTCTAGCTGGCAAACTCATGCTGGGGTGAGGGAAGGCCTGGGTGCCCACAGAAAGGGCTCTGAGTGCCACATGGCCACCCGGTGCCATAGGTTTGCCACCACTGTCCTAGGGGCTCAAAAGGAGGTTCTGATATACTTTAAGCACCAGAGACAACTACCAGGGACGGCATCTAGATCTGATAGGTGGTCATAGTCTATCTTCAGGGTAGCTGGTCTTATCTTGATTTAAGAAACGTAATATCATATTCACAACTAACTTGGACATATCTAATAGTCTTTACCTCCAAACAAAAAAAAAAAAGGCTTTCCAGACCATAAATATAAACTAAAAATGATGGTGGGCTTTCTACTACCTTGCAAGGTTCAAATAACTCTAGAAGAGAGATCTTAGTTCCAGAATTAACCTCTCAACCTCTGGATGACAAATAGGCCCTTTGGTATCCCAGTGATCGCACCGAACCAAAGAATAAGTAATAGTACCAAATAAGTATACTGAACCACAATAGAATACTGAATTATCAAAAGTAGATAAAATAATAGTTATATCTTTTTTCTTTGTAACACAATATGGCAACCAACAACAAATATTATAAAACATCACATAAACCCACTACAGACAGACAGAAAGTGGTGGTGGTCAATTCAAAATCAGATATTCGCCATAATAGGCATGCAAGTAAAACCAGGAGGAGAAATATACCGGTATAAAACAGTGTTCCGAACCTTAAACCAGGCGTTCTATACTACCAATTCCTACCACAGTGAAGAAACTCCCCGACCACCACCACAGCACCCCTTTATAAGAATAAAGAATTATTACAAGAATAAGTATACATGTCATTGGGGTGAAAGCGGTTTTTCACCAATTTCACTGCATTTTGATTTCTTTTTCCCACTTCCCAGTACACGGCATGGAATATTTAATACCATCACTATGAAGTGCAATTTGTTATGCAGAAAAAAAAACCATCACAGAGCTCTTTACATGGAAAAATAAAAAAGTTATAGATTTTATAGATAGAAGCTATATTGCTGGTGAGGAGTGAAAAAATGGATTGCAAACACGAAAAAGGGCCGGTCATTGGGGGGTTATAGCGGGGACTGCATGCATATGACAACTAAAACTTGATTTTCTCCATCAAAACTGTTGAGGTCCGCTGAACAGCAAGCCAATGACTTTACCTTGAGTTAGCTTTAGGGCACGTTCACACGTTGGCTTTGATAGCATTTAAAAGCATTACAACAGCTGAAGAGATTGTCTAATGACACTACTATTTACATTTGTTAACGCAATATTAATGCACGTTTTGTAAACGCAAATGGTAAAAGTAATGTAATTAGGCAAATCACCCCGTCTCAGCTGTTGTAATGCGTTTAAAAATGCAATGAAAATACAACCAAAGTGCAACGTGTGAACGCGCCCTTACACCCTTTTCCTTCAGGTCTACCACTACTAGTTTACCTTGAAGGTTCGTTCGGATTGTTCCGTTAGGGGCGGGGCTTCATACAGGGAGCGGGGCTCGGGCCATCGCATATGCGTTTCCGGGAAATGCATGCGATTGACAACCTGATCGCATCCCAGAGCCCCTCCCCCTGTGCCCTAGCAACGCGTTATGAATGTGACGCTTGCGTTTTTGTCGCTTTTCATTGAGTTTGAAATGCATTACAACAGCTGATGAGAGGTGATTTGCCTTCAAAATGCAATTAAAAGCCACCACTTTTACTTCATCACTTTCAAAATTATTCTATAATATATAATATTTTATATTCAAAATAAACATACAAGGAAGAGAGTCCACCAACTGTCAAATAACTACATAAACATTATAAATAAATTGCAGTGCTCCTATATAGCGGTATGGACTAGTCCTCAGAAAGAAGTCAAAGTATTTGCTTACAAACAAGTATCACACTTACCCAGATACATTTACTCTATACATAGCAATGTAGGAGCATGAGGGGGTATATAAGATGTCAGTCTCTGGGTGATCTGTATAGGAGTACATGTGTAGGAGCATGAGGGGGTTATTAGCTGTCAGTCTCTGGGTGATATGTATAGGAGTAAATGTATCTGGGTAAAGTGTGATACTTGTTTGTAAGCAAATACTTTGACTTCTTCTGAGGACTAGTCCATACCGCTATATAGGAGCACTGCAATTTATTTATAATGTTTATGTAGTTATTTGACAGTTGGTGGACTCTCTTCCTTGTATGTTTATTTTGAATAATAAAAATATTATATTATTAATAGAATAATTTTGAAAGTGATGAAGTAAAAGTGGTGGCTTTTATATTGCATTTTGAAAGGCAAATCACCTCTCATCAGCTGTTGTAATGCATTTCAAACTCAATGAAAACGCGACAAAAACGCAAGCGTCACATTCATAACGCGGTGCTAGGGCACAGGGGGAGGGGCTCTGGGGATGCGATCAGGTTGTCAATCGCATGCATTTTCCCGGGAAACGCATATGCGATTGGCCCGAGCCCCGCTCCCTGTATGAAGCCCCGCCCCCTAACGGAACATCCGAACGAACCTTCAAGGTAAACTAGTAGTGGTAGACCTGAAGGAAAAGGGTGTAAGGGCGCGTTCACACGTTGCACTTTGGTTGTATTTTCATTGCATTTTTAAACGCATTACAACAGCTGAGACGGGGTGATTTGCCTAATTACATTACTTTTAACATTTGCGTTTACAAAACGTGTGCATTAATATTGCGTTAACAAATGTAAATAGTAGTGTCATTAGACAAATCTCTTCAGCTGTTGTAATGCGTTTTAAATGCTATCAAAGCGCAACGTGTGAACGTGCCCTAAAGCATACTCAAGGTAAAGTCATTGGCTTGCTGTTCAGCGGACCTCAACAGTTTTGATGGAGAAAATCAAGTTTTAGTTGTCATATGCATGCAGTCCCCGGCTTAACCCCCCAATGACCTGGCCCTTTTTCGTGTTTGCAATTCCATTTTTTCACTCCTCACCAGCAATATAGCTTCTATCTATAAAATCTATAACTTTTTTATTTTTCCATGTAAAGAGCTCTGTGATGGTTTTTTTTCTGCATAACAAATTGCACTTCATAGTGATGGTATTAAATATTCCATGCCGTGTACTGGGAAGTGGGAAAAAGAAATCAAAATGCAGTGAAATTGGTGAAAAAACGCTTTCACCCCAAATGACATGTATACTTTATTCTTGTAATAATTCTTTATTCTTATAAAGGGGTGCTGTGGTGGTGGTCTGGGAGTTTCTTCACTGTGGTAGGAATTGGTAGTATAGAACGCCTGGTTAAGGTTCGGAACACTGTTTATACCGGTATATTTCTCCCTGGTTTTACTTGCATGCCTATTATGGCGAATATCTGATTTTTGAATTGACCACCACCACTTTCTGTCTGTCTGTATGGGTTTTATGTGATGTTTATAATATTTGTTGTTGGTTGCCATATTGTGTACAAATAGAAATAAAGATATAACTATTATTTTATCTACATTTGATGAATTCAGTATTCTATTGTGGTTCAGTATACTTATATTTGGTACTATTACTTTATTCTTTGGTTCGGTGCGATCACTGGGATACCAAAGGGCCTATTTGTCATCCAGAGGTTTGAGAGGTTAATTCTGGAACATAAAGATCTCTCTTCTAGAGTTATTTGAACCTTGCAAGGTAGTAGAAAGCCCACCATCATTTTTAGTTTATATTTATGGGTCTGGAAAGCCTTTTTTTTTTTTGTTTGGAGGTAAAGACTTATTAGATATGTCCAAGTTAGATGTGAATATGATATTACAGTTTCTTAAATCAAGATAAGACCAGCTACCCTGAAGATAGACTATGACCACCTATCAGATCTAGATGCCGTCCCTGGTAGTTGTCTCTGGTGCTTAAAGTATTATCAGAACCTCCTTTTGAGCCCCTAGGACAGTGGTGGCAAACCTATGGCACGGGTGCCAGATGTGGCACTCAGAGCCCTTTCTGTGGGCACCCAGGCCTTCACCCCAGCATAGAGTTTGCCAGCTAGGACTCAAGGCTTTCTCCTGTGATCCAATACAGCCCAGGACGCACCATGCTCAGCACTATTTTAAAGCAACATCATTGGCTGCCAGGACTACAGGAGGCGCGAGAGGGTGTGGAAAGAGATGGATTGTCATTGGAGCTCCTGCTCTGGGGACCCTGATTCTTCCTCTTCAGGGGTCCCTGGAGGGAAGCTACAATCCTCCATCATCTTTCTATTGTATTGGTGAACTCAGGACCCCAATACGATTAAAACCTATGATGCTGCAGGAATCAATAAGTTACTGCTTAAATTGTCATGTTGGCACTTTGCGAAATACAAGTAGATTTTGGTTGTAGCTTGGGCACTCTGTCTCCAAAAGGTTCGCCATCACTGCCCTAGGAGATATTTCTACTAAAATTCTTACCTTCAAAACTGTTTTTCTAACAGCTGTCACATCAACCATAAGGGTTGGAGAACTATTCACCCTTTCCTGTAGTCCCCATATTTTATGTTCCTTCAGGATAGGGTCATTCACAGACCAAACCCGCATTTTTTACCAAAAGTAAGTCACTGATTTTCACAAATCTCAAGATGTAGTCCTTTCCTCTTGTTGTACAGACCCGGCATGGGGACAGTAACTCCCAGTGCTGGCCCATTTCCCCCCACATGCCCCTTCACGCCCCACTGGCATGAAGGTGGCGGAGAGGGCAAAATAATCGCAAGTACTAATAATAAGCGTCTGACATGGCACAGAGGCCCTGATTAATATGCCCCATTATCTTTATTCTATGGGTCAATATGATTATAGGGATATTAAACTTAGATATTTTTTTTTATGTTTTGAAAAATGAAACCTAGTGTGGGAGGAAAAAAAATGTGGGTTTTTATTTTTTTGGCGATGGACCTGGGGTCCACATGCTTAGGCTGATACTGAGACTTTAAGATCCTGTCACAGAAAGGTTAAACACCTGCGATTGGGGATACTGATGCCGGTCCTGAGGTCTTGATACATGGTGATCCTCCACTGCTCTCCTTGGCTGTCACAGTCCTATATTTCAGTGTGGCCAATGAGAAAATGGCTATTGCTCATTGTATTCATTAAAGGAAATTAACCACTTAAAAAACAAAAACCTAGGAATACTCACCTCTACTCCTCTTTATCTTGTCCATCTCTAGTCTTGACAAGTGGGAATCACCTAGAAAAGAAAGTTATTATTAGCAGCATGAAACGCAGGGACAAGATGTCCATCGCTCCAAGCTGCTAATTATGCATGCCCCCACACCTCCCTCTCCGGTGCTGGGAGAGAGAGGTTGCGTCATGCCAGAGGTATGGATTACCCTCGCTCTCCCATGCTCCAGGCACCAGAAAGCAGTAACTTTTGTTGATAGCCTCAGTCATAGCTTCCAAAAAAAATAAGCATCTCCTTCCTCACTAAATGTGATGAAAGCCCACCATACATAAATACAATGTTATCAGGGATTCTAGGTACTTTTAGAGATAATGAAATATGAATTTATAGGGTTAGCTTTTGTTTATACTACCTCATCTCCTGGAAAACGACATGTAGACTGTCTCTTCGACTGTCGCTCGCCGCGCATGCTTGTTCAGCTGCCTTTGATCAGCGGCCAGTTCCACACTCCCTCCTCCTGTGTGCTTGGATCTGTGCATCCGTGGGAGCGGAGTATGATGGGACTTGAAGTCCCGATGCGGAGCAACGTGGCCATCTTTGTTTCTCGGACATTGCATGAAGGTACTTTTGGGTTATAAAAAGTAAATTCACAGACATTGAGGTGCAATATTTTGAATTTAGAGGAGTAGTGGGTGCACTAATAACTACCAAGAGTTTTATTTTGGGCTTCAGGGACCTTATAACCCCTTTAAGTATTGGGAGGGAGGTGCTTATTAGTCAGTATTCCTTTTTGCTGCAAAAGGCCGGTTTTAAATTGGTCCGTGAGCAGGTTGTGCTCGAAGACAAAAGAGGTGCCGTGCCACTGACTGATCACTATGGCAGGGAAATCCATTCACCATATTGATTTATAATGCACAGAATTCTTGTTTCCATTGATATATAGCAGAGCCGACACTGTTCTTTTGGCTCTGCTACATATCGGGGAAACAAGATCTCCGGGCATCATATATCAATATGATGCATGTTGTTCAGTCCCCGCCATAGTGGTGGTCTGTGATCACAAACTGCTCACGGACCAATGTAAAACCGGCCTAAGTTAGAAACAATAATGGGCTTGAATTCTGCAGGGCAGATCCTCATACATGATTGAGTCATTTTTAGACAATAAAATGCACCTCAACCTGCTGTGAGGTAGGAGCCACCTACTTTCTGACCTGCACTGCTGAGGGTGCAGTCACACGTTAAGTTTTTCAGATGCAGTTTTAGGCGCCCAAACCTGGAACGGAGTAAAAGTAGGAGGAGGAGCAGCAACTTTCCATTATTTGTCTCAACTCATTATGATCCACACCTGCTTTTGGTTTCAAAAACTGCACCTGAAAAACTGAACGTGTGACCGCACCCTGAAATATTTGGATGGCTAGAGGCAAAATTGCAAAACACCACCACCTTCTACAATGCTACCTGCTGATCTTGTCTCAATGATGGTGCAGCCCTGGCAGCAGTCCTGCCAAAATATGATGAGCAATTTATAAAGAAGAGTGAGTCAGCAGAGAAGCCGCCCCATATTACTGTCTATTTAACTGAAAGGGCTATAATTATTTTTATGATTCTGCCACTGACCTATGACACACTGAAGTTATTATACACCCAACTTTCTTGGTAAAACCAATTTCAGGGATTCCAGTAAGAGCAAAGTGAGTTATATAAATGGACATCTGTGGCTATGGCAGTTGTCAGCCCATTTTAAGCTCAAGCGTTCTCTAACCTGCAATCTTCCCGATTTTATTTTTTTCTCCCTCTAAAAGTAACGTTTCAGATTCCCTCCTGGCTTTTTGCACTTCTTTTTCAATTGATCAGAAGAACCAGCTTTCTTTGTGTTCTTTCTCTAAAATTACATGAAACACACAAATGTAAGCTTCTAGCCTCTCATTTAGTGCTTACCACAGCATGCCTTTTAATAGAGCACTCAGTGGTAACTTTAGCCACTTATGCCATAGCACGCCATCTACTAAATAACTTGTTTCTAAATAACCGCAACATCTAAAATGCCACCATGCACTCTCATAGCAGTTAGCCAGTGTCTCTACAGTCGTGGCCAAAAGTTTTGAGAATGATACAAATGTTAATTTTTACAAAGTCTACTGCATCAGGTTTTATAATGGCAATTTGCATATACTGTAGAATGTTATAAAGAGTGAACAGCTTAACAGCAACTTTTTCCCCCAAAACAAATTTCAACGTAATTGCAGGCCTGCCTTAAAAGGAGCAGGTAACATCGTTTCAGTGCTTGCTCCATTAACAAATATGTGGGTGTTGATGAGGACAGGGCTGGAGATCAATATGTCATGATTAAGTAAGAATCAAACCACTGGAAACTTTAAAAGGAGGTTGGTGCTTGGCATCATTGTTTCTCTTCTTTTAACAATGGTTATCTCTAAAGAAACACGTGCAGTCATCATTGCACTGCACAAAACTGGCCTAACAGGGAAGAGTATCGCAGCTAGAAAGATTGCACCTTAGTCAACAATCTATCGCATCATCAAGGAATTCAAGGAGAGAGGTTCCATTGTTGCCAAAAAGGCTCCAGGGAGCCCAAGAAGGACCAGCAAGCGACAGGACCGTCTCTTAAAAGTGTTTCAGCTTCGGGAACGGGCTACCAGTAGTGCAGAGCTTGCTCAGGAATGGCAGCAGGCAAGTGTTAGTGCATCTGCACGCACTGTGAGGCGGAGACTCTTGGAGCAAGGCCTGGTGTCAAGGAGGGCAGCAAAGATGCCACTTATCTCCAGAAGAAACAAAAGGGCAGACTGATATTCTGCAAAAGGTACAGGAAGTGGACTGCTGATGATGAATCCCCTTTCCAATTGTTTGTTACATCTGGAAAACAGCTTGTTCGGAGAAGACACGGTGAGCGATACCATCAGTCTTGTCTCATGACAACTGTAAAGCATCCCGCAACCATTCATGTGTGGGGTTGCTTCTCAGCCAAGGGAATCGGCTCTCTCACAGTCTTGCCTAAAAACACATCCATGAATAAAGAATGGTACCAGAATGTCCTCCAAGAGCAACTTCTCCGAACCGTCCAAGAGCAGTTTGGTGATCAACAATGCTTTTTTTCAGCATGATGGAGCACCTTGCCATAAAGCACAGGTGATAACTAAGTGGCTCAGGGAACAAAACATAGAGATTTTGGGTCCATGGCCTGGAAACTCCCCAGATCTTAATCCCTTTGAGCTGCCCTGCCAGCCCGGCCTGGAGCGCCAGCTGCCCTGCCAGCCCTGCCTGGAGCGCCAGCTGCTCTGGCACTTTTCAGTTTAATATTTTTTGTATTCTGATTTTGGTTTTTGTTGCTTTCCCTTGTTTTCTTGTGTTCTGTTTTCTGTTGCAATAAAGGTTGCTTTTATTTTTTAAAAACATTACAAAAGGATTTGCCATACCACTCTATGGTCCAAAGTATGAGGGTCTAGTGGCACTCCTTGAAGGAGGGTACTGTCATGACCCTCTGGTAGCAGGATTGAGAACACCCAGCTTTCCATCATCTCTGAAAATCTAGGTTGCTGGTGACTTCACCTGTACTGGTACATTGTTACATGTGTTTTCTGTGTTTAACATGTTGTAAACTCTGAATATGGTATATCTACCTTTCCATTCAGTCCAAATCCTATCTATCAAAGTGTTATTCTCAACCAAAAATTGTGTTTTATTTGTAGACCCCCTACATGCATCCATAATCTGAATATAGTAAAAATAATATTTATTTACCCCATACCCCCTTTGTAATTCTAAAAAAGGAATTGGTTTTCCATTCTTAAATATTTGTGAGACCCTTTTAATCCCCAGAGAACTACAAAAGTTCCCATTTCACCCATTTTCCAAAATTCCCTAATGTGTATATTATACCATCCTGTCCAAAGACAGGATGGAAAGGTCTCCCCCCGGTTCACTCATCTGTATGTTCATGAACAATTTATCAAAGTTTTTGACTGACGACCTCCCCGGCATAAACCCACTTTGGTCTTTATGTATCAGTTCACCAATCAACTTATGTAGCCTAAAGGCTATAGTCTTTTCCAGGATCTTACTATCCGTGTTGAGCAATGAAATAGGTCTATAAGAATCGCCTTCCAGTAGGTTCTTATTTTTCTTAGGTAGCAAGATAACTATTGCTTCTTTCATTGAGCTCCGAAAGGATCTCTCTGTCTCTCCCTCTCATCAAAACTTCCAATAACATGGGAAGGAGGACATCGCCATATCTTTGATAAATTTCCAAAGGGAGGCCATCAGATCCTGGACTGGTATTTCCCTTTATAGATCTCACTGCCTGGCTCCGTTCTTTAACTGTCAGTGGGGTATCCAGTTCCCTCTTCTGATCCTCTGCTAATCTTGGGATATTTACCCCCATAAGATATCTGTTGATGTCCTCTTCCTTTGCCTCAATTTGGGACCTATATATTTCTGAAAAGTATCTCTCAAAGAACAGTCTGATCTATTCCTCGTCTGTTACTTTAATACCCAGTGTGTCCTGAATATTTTCGATCTTATGTTTTTTACCTTGATCCTAAATAATCTCTGAAAGAAGTTTACCTGCATCACAAAAGTAATTCTGACCCCGAAAAAAAATCACCTTCTGTGCTTTGTGTTCCAAATATTCTGTTTATTCTTTTCTCCCTATGTAATTGTTGACTACTTGCTAACTGTTCTAACTATTGAATGCTTCTCTTCAATTCCTCCTCCCTTTTCTTAAAAGTTCCTTTTGAGTTAATAATTTCCCAATGCCACCATCCCTGTATACACCCCTTTAAAGCATCCCATGCTGTCCCTGTTGTAATAATGGACATCCAATGTGGATTTAGTCTAAAGGGTCGTCTCCACCTAACTTCTTTATCCTAAAATCTCGACTGTATAATCATCATTGAGTGGACTGATTGATTAGTGTTTAGGTATTTCATTTGTTTGATATGCCCTATAGTGTCTTTGGTTGCTACCACTAAGTCGATTCTAGACATCACAGTGTGTGATCTTGAGAAACAGGAATATCCCCTCTTTTCCCCCATATAGATATCTCCATACGTCTACCCATCCCACTTCTCGACAAAATTTAGCTAGACGGGTATTAGTACTTTGTTTTAGATCTTGAGCCCAATTCACATTTAGCCTATCCAGTACCGTATTCAAGACATACACGGGCAGTCTTTCCTAGAGGCCAGGAAAGACATCACTTTCCCAAACAAATTTAAAGAATATGGGGGAAGGGGGTTAATGTACACAAAAATAAGTGAACATGTAAAAAGTTTAAATGTATCTGTCTTCTGTGTCCAGATCTGAGGAAAATCTCTCGCATTCAACCTTTTTATGATGTAGACATCTCACTGGGGAAGTGCTCGAGGGGGTGTACATCTCACCTAGGTTGCTACGTAGTGTGAGATGGTAAGTCCAGGATTGATCTGTTGCTCAGCAGTATTATGCTGCTGAGTTGTTGTTTAATCTTGCCGGGCCTGGATTTACATGGAGTGGCAGGTAGGTTTGGTAGTGGGACTTGCCACTCCCTCCCCTCGATCCAGTTCGGGTTTTGGATCAGGTGAGCTCTGCTCCTAATCAGCCTGTGAAGGTAAAAGCTTTCCAAAGCTTGCAGGTCTGGGCTCTCAGCCAGGAAACAGCCTATGTGGGTTTGGAGGAGCCCTGCATCTTCCTGTCTATGCGGCCGCTGTGTTTACGAGTGTTAGATAGGTGAGACAACCTGTTAGTAAGCGCCCAGACGGGTAGGTCTTTTGTTTGAACTTTTAAAAGCACGGTGTTGCTGTATTTATGTTTGCTGGACTGTTTATGCTAAAAATAAACGCCAAGTTGATCTTTTATACATCTACGTCTGCTGTGAACTGTGTCCTAACACACCATCCCCGGGAAAGATCCTACAATTGGTGCTGCGGAGCGGGCAAAAACGGTTGCTAGGGGCAACGGTGTGTATCAACTTGGCTACAGCTGCTTATGTCCTGGGTGAAGACTGCTACTTCACTCCAAAAACAGACAAGCGCCATGGAGGAGATGTGGAAGCAGTTTATGCAAGTGAATTTGCAACAGCAGCAGGCTCAGACAGCGGCTAACCTGCGCCATGAACAAGCAATGGCTCAACAACAGAAACTCATCGAGCTCCTGATAGCTAAGCAAGAGGCGTCTGCAGAGGCTAATCCACAGCCAGCGGTGGCAGCCGCTCCAGAGACTTTTTATGTGAGACGGGCTGTGCAGCGAGCGCTGCAAAAGATGACTGCTGAGGACGATGTTGAGGCCTACCTAACTGTCTTTGAGCGTGTGGCTGAGCGAGAGAAGCTACCAGCTGCTGAGTGGGCAGAGGTCATTGCGCCCTATTTAACAGGTGAACCTCAAAAGGCCTACTATGACCTCAGTGAGCAGGAGATCAAGGACTATACTCGGCTAAAAGCAGAGATACTTGCCCGACTAGGAGTTACCGCTGCTGTCCGTGCCCGGAGGGTACGCAACTGGAACTACAGTCTGGACAAATCTGCGAGGTCCCAGATGTATGACCTGATCCATTTGGCAAGAAAGTGGTTGGAGCCAGACACCTCTACTCCTGCACAGATCCTAGAGAGGGTCGTGATGGATCGCTACCTCCGAGCACTGCCTGCTGACCTGCAACGCTGGGTGGGACAAGGTGATCCTAAGAATGCAGACGAACTTGTCAACCTTGTGGAGAGGTTCCAAGCGACTGAGGACTACCTCCGTGATGTTCCTGCAGCTTCTTCACCTCCCCGGAGTGCCAGGTCTGTGCCGTCACCTGGTAAGAGACTTCCATCGATTGGGGGAGTGTGGAGGGGTGCTGATCGAGGGAAAAGGGCTCAAGAGGTATCTCAGGGGCAAAAGACTGGCGATGGTCCCGGGTGGCCAAGTGGCCCTAAAAAGGACTCCCTGCCAGGGAGACCAGGCCCTATCAAGTGCTGGAGATGCCATGAGGTGGGACACGTGTCTGCCCATTGCCCCCTTACCTCTGAGCCAATGGAGTGTGACGCTAGCCGGCGTCAGTCGCTGTTTGCGGAACCATCTTGTGTTGCAGTTCCTGGACTAGAGACTGAACCGCAAGTCTGCAACATTACCATTAATGACTTCCCTGTTAAGGCGTTGCTGGACTCAGGAAGCCTTGTAACCTTGGTGCATGCCAGCCTGGTGGCTGGGGACTTTGGGTCAAAAAAACACATGAGTGTGGTTTGCATACATGGTGATACAAAAGTTTACCCTATAGTGCTGGCTAAAGTCGGGACTGAACTAGGCTCCGTACAGTATGAAGTGGGTGTGGTTAAAAACCTCATGCATAATGTAATATTGGGACGAGATTTTCCGTTGTTCTGGGCTTTATGGGGAAAAAGAAAAACCCCCGAAAGGAGTGAGAATACCCCTAAGGTTGTTGCATTACCCACTGTAAATGATAAAACTGTGCAGGATGAAAGTGATGCTTTTCCTTTACAGGTCCTGGCTGGAGAGGAGGAGGAAGCTCCTCCCACTGAGCAAAATATACCAGACTTAGAGGTGTCTAGGGTTAATTTTGGGACTGCACAGTTGCAGGATCCCACTCTTAAAAATGCGAGAGAGCAGGTTACTGTTTTGAATGGGGTACCTCAGGAACCAGATGCTGAGAATAAATTTCCACATTTTTCCGTGACTAATGATTTCTTCTATAGAGTCACTAAAATTAATGATGAAATTGTGGAACAGCTTCTGGTCCCTAAGCCGTACCGGCGTCAGGTGCTTGACATGGCACATAACCATGTTCTTGGGGGACACTTGGGGACTGAAAAAACGCGGGAGAGAGTCCTCCAGAGGTTTTATTGGCCTGCAATTTATGATGACATTAAAAAATACTGCGAGTCATGCCCCACATGTCAGCTTAGCGCCCCAGTGTCACATTTTCGTAGTCCTTTGGTGTCGCTCCCCATTATAGAGGTGCCTTTTGAGCGTATTGCCATGGATTTAGTGGGTCCCATTGTAAAATCGGCTAGAGGACACCAGTACATTTTGGTTGTCTTAGACTATGCGACCCGCTATCCTGAGGCTGTGCCCTTAAGAAACACTGCATCTAAAACAATTGCCCGGGAGCTGTTTTATATGTTCTCTAGGACTGGGATCCCCAAAGAAATTCTGACTGACCAAGGTACGCCCTTTATGTCTAAGGTGATGAAGGAGCTATGTAAGCTATTTAAAATCACACCTATACGCACCTCTGTATATCACCCCCAGACAGACGGATTGGTGGAGAGGTTTAATAAAACCCTCAAACATATGTTGAAGAAAGTGGTAGAAAAAGATGGTCGTGATTGGGATCACTTGTTACCTTACCTGATGTTTGCTGTGAGGGAAGTTCCCCAAGCGTCCACAGGGTTCTCTCCCTTTGAGTTGGTCTATGGTCGTCACCCTAGGGGTCTATTAGATATTGCAAAGGAGACATGGGAGAGTGAGTCCACCCCATACAAAAGTGTTATCGAGCATGTAGCACAAATGCAGGACCGTATAGCTACTGTAATGCCCCTAGTAAGGGAACACCTCCAGAGGGCGCAAGAGAGCCAAAGTAGAATTTACAACCGTTCTGCGAGAATCAGGACATTTAACCCAGGTGACAGGGTTCTCATACTAGTTCCCACTATAGAGAGTAAATTCCTAGCGAAGTGGCAAGGTCCCTATGAAATTGTTGAAAAGGTCAGTGAGGTAAACTATAAGGTGCACCAACCAGGTAGAAGGAAGCCTTTCCAAGTTTATCACATAAACTTGATCAAATCCTGGAAAGACAGGGAATCCTTGGTGGCAACAAATCCTGGTAATAATTTGTCGCAACCAATCCCTTCGGTCAAGGTTGGTGATACCCTATCAGGGTCACAGAAACAGGAGGCTAAGGAGTTTTTGCAGAAAAACAAAGACAAGTTTTCTGACCTTCCAGGGCGTACACACCTCATCCGTCATCACATTGAAACTGGGCCTAGAAGCAGAGTAAACCTCAAGCCCTATAGGATACCAGAAGCACGCAGAGAGGCAGTGTCTGCTGAGGTGAAACGTATGCTTGACCTAGGAGTGATTGAAGTTTCACAGAGTGAATGGTCCAGTCCGATTGTGCTAATCCCAAAGCCCAATGGAACTTGGAGGTTCTGTAACGATTTCAGAAGGTTGAATGAGATCTCCAAGTTCGATGCTTATCCTATGCCCAGGGTAGATGAGCTGATTGAAAAGATGGGTAATGCCAGGTACATAACCACCCTCGATCTCACAAAGGGCTACTGGCAGATTCCTCTTACTGATGAGGCTAAAGAGAAAACTGCATTCTCCACCCCTGAGGGGTTGTTCCAGTATGTAGTGATGCCATTCGGGTTACATGGAGCACCTGCGACTTTTCAGAGGTTGATGGACTTGATTCTGCGACCACATCGTGATTATTCAGCTGCCTACCTCGATGATGTGGTCATTTTTAGTCCCGATTGGGAAAGTCACCTCTGTAAGGTACAGGTTGTGTTGAATGCCATAAGTGATGCAGGGTTGACCATAAATGCCGAGAAGTGTGCACTAGCCCTAGAAGAGGCCAAGTACCTGGGTTACATTATTGGGAGGGGTTTGATTAAGCCACAGTTAAATAAAATTGAGGCAATACAGAATTGGCCTAGACCCCTGTCAAAGAAACAGGTCAGAGCTTTCCTGGGTATTACGGGCTATTACCGTAGGTTTGTGCCGAACTTTGCCTCAATTGCAGCCCCGCTAACTGACTTGACAAAGGGCGGAAAGTCAGCAATGGTGACGTGGACTCCAGAGGCCGAGAAGGCTTTCCAAAGCCTTAAGTCTTCTCTGTGCCAACAACCTGTGCTAGTTACCCCCGATTTCAGGCGAGAATTTCTGGTCCAGACAGATGCCTCTAACACAGGGTTAGGTGCAGTTCTCTCACAGGTGGTGAATGGTGAGGAGCATCCGGTGATGTACTTGAGTAGGAAGTTAACCCCGGCCGAGAAGAATTATGCTATTGTGGAGCGTGAATGTCTGGCAGTGAAGTGGGCCCTAGAATCCCTGAAGTATTACTTGCTAGGCAGGAAATTCAAGTTAGTGACAGACCATGCCCCCCTAACATGGATGAAACTAAACAAGGAGAAAAATGCAAGGGTGACTAGATGGTTTCTGTCCCTACAAAATTTCAATTTCACTGTGGAACACAGACCAGGGAAATTACAGGCGAATGCTGATGCACTGTCAAGGGTACATTGTCTGTGAACTGTGTCCTAACACACCATCCCCCGGGAAGATCCCTACAATTGGTGCTGCGGAGCGGGCAAAAACGGTTGCTAGGGGCAACGGTGTGTATCAACTTGGCTACAGCTGCTTATGTCCTGGGTGAAGACTGCTACTTCACTCCAAAAACAGACAAGCGCCATGGAGGAGATGTGGAAGCAGTTTATGCAAGTGAATTTGCAACAGCAGCAGGCTCAGACAGCGGCTAACCTGCGCCATGAACAAGCAATGGCTCAACAACAAAAACTCATCGAGCTCCTGATAGCTAAGCAAGAGGCGTCTGCAGAGGCTAATCCACAGCCAGCGGTGGCAGCCGCTCCAGAGACTTTTTATGTGAGACGGGCTGTGCAGCGAGCGCTGCAAAAGATGACTGCTGAGGACGATGTTGAGGCCTACCTAACTGTCTTTGAGCGTGTGGCTGAGCGAGAGAAGCTACCAGCTGCTGAGTGGGCAGAGGTCATTGCGCCCTATTTAACAGGTGAACCTCAAAAGGCCTACTATGACCTCAGTGAGCAGGAGGTCAAGGACTATACTCGGCTAAAAGCAGAGATACTTGCCCGACTAGGAGTTACCGCTGCTGTCCGTGCCCGGAGGGTACGCAACTGGAACTACAGTCTGGACAAATCTGCGAGGTCCCAGATGTATGACCTGATCCATTTGGCAAGAAAGTGGTTGGAGCCAGACACCTCTACTCCTGCACAGATCCTAGAGAGGGTCGTGATGGATCGCTACCTCCGAGCACTGCCTGCTGACCTGCAACGCTGGGTGGGACAAGGTGATCCTAAGAATGCAGACGAACTTGTCAACCTTGTGGAGAGGTTCCAAGCGACTGAGGACTACCTCCGTGATGTTCCTGCAGCTTCTTCACCTCCCCGGAGTGCCAGGTCTGTACCGTCACCTGGTAAGAGACTTCCATCGATTGGGGGAGTGTGGAGGGGTGCTGATCGAGGGAAAAGGGCTCAAGAGGTATCTCAGGGGCAAAAGACTGGCGATGGTCCCGGGTGGCCAAGTGGCCCTAAAAAGGACTCCCTGCCAGGGAGACCAGGCCCTATCAAGTGCTGGAGATGCCATGAGGTGGGACACGTGTCTGCCCATTGCCCCCTTACCTCTGAGCCAATGGAGTGTGACGCTAGCCGGCGTCAGTCGCTATTTGCGGAACCATCTTGTGTTGCAGTTCCTGGACTAGAGACTGAACCGCAAGTCTGCAACATTACCATTAATGACTTCCCTGTTAAGGCGTTGCTGGACTCAGGAAGCCTTGTAACCTTGGTGCATGCCAGCCTGGTGGCTGGGGACTTTGGGTCAAAAAAACACATGAGTGTGGTTTGCATACATGGTGATACAAAAGTTTACCCTATAGTGCTGGCTAAAGTCGGGACTGAACTAGGCTCCGTACAGTATGAAGTGGGTGTGGTTAAAAACCTCATGCATAATGTAATATTGGGACGAGATTTTCCGTTGTTCTGGGCTTTATGGGGAAAAAGAAAAACCCCCGAAAGGAGTGAGAATACCCCTAAGGTTGTTGCATTACCCACTGTAAATGATAAAACTGTGCAGGATGAAAGTGATGCTTTTCCTTTACAGGTCCTGGCTGGAGAGGAGGAGGAAGCTCCTCCCACTGAGCAAAATATACCAGACTTAGAGGTGTCTAGGGTTAATTTTGGGACTGCACAGTTGCAGGACCCCACTCTTAAAAATGCGAGAGAGCAGGTTACTGTTTTGAATGGGGTACCTCAGGAACCAGATGCTGAGAATAAATTTCCACATTTTTCCGTGACTAATGATTTCTTCTATAGAGTCACTAAAATTAATGATGAAATTGTGGAACAGCTTCTGGTCCCTAAGCCGTACCGGCGTCAGGTGCTTGACATGGCACATAACCATGTTCTTGGGGGACACTTGGGGACTGAAAAAACGCGGGAGAGAGTCCTCCAGAGGTTTTATTGGCCTGCAATTTATGATGACATTAAAAAATACTGCGAGTCATGCCCCACATGTCAGCTTAGCGCCCCAGTGTCACATTTTCGTAGTCCTTTGGTGTCGCTCCCCATTATAGAGGTGCCTTTTGAGCGTATTGCCATGGATTTAGTGGGTCCCATTGTAAAATCGGCTAGAGGACACCAGTACATTTTGGTTGTCTTAGACTATGCGACCCGCTATCCTGAGGCTGTGCCCTTAAGAAACACTGCATCTAAAACAATTGCCCGGGAGCTGTTTTATATGTTCTCTAGGACTGGGATCCCCAAAGAAATCCTGACTGACCAAGGTACGCACTTTATGTCTAAGGTGATGAAGGAGCTATGTAAGCTATTTAAAATCACACCTATACGCACCTCTGTATATCACCCCCAGACAGACGGATTGGTGGAGAGGTTTAATAAAACCCTCAAACATATGTTGAAGAAAGTGGTAGAAAAAGATGGTCGTGATTGGGATCACTTGTTACCTTACCTGATGTTTGCTGTGAGGGAAGTTCCCCAAGCGTCCACAGGGTTCTCATACTAGTTCCCACTATAGAGAGTAAATTCCTAGCGAAGTGGCAAGGTCCCTATGAAATTGTTGAAAAGGTCAGTGAGGTAAACTATAAGGTGCACCAACCAGGTAGAAGGAAGCCTTTCCAAGTTTATCACATAAACTTGATCAAATCCTGGAAAGACAGGGAATCCTTGGTGGCAACAAATCCTGGTAATAATTTGTCACAACCAATCCCTTCGGTCAAGGTTGGTGATACCCTATCAGGGTCACAGAAACAGGAGGCTAAGGAGTTTTTGCAGAAAAACAAAGACAAGTTTTCTGACCTTCCAGGGCGTACACACCTCATCCGTCATCACATTGAAACTGGGCCTAGAAGCAGAGTAAACCTCAAGCCCTATAGGATACCAGAAGCACGCAGAGAGGCAGTGTCAGAGGTGAAACGTATGCTTGACCTAGGAGTGATTGAAGTTTCACAGAGTGAATGGTCCAGTCCGATTGTGCTAATCCCAAAGCCCAATGGAACTTGGAGGTTCTGTAACGATTTCAGAAGGTTGAATGAGATCTCCAAGTTCGATGCTTATCCTATGCCCAGGGTAGATGAGCTGATTGAAAAGATGGGTAATGCCAGGTACATAACCACCCTCGATCTCACAAAGGGCTACTGGCAGATTCCTCTTACTGATGAGGCTAAAGAGAAAACTGCATTCTCCACCCCTGAGGGGTTGTTCCAGTATGTAGTGATGCCATTCGGGTTACATGGAGCACCTGCGACTTTTCAGAGGTTGATGGACTTGATTCTGCGACCACATCGTGATTATTCAGCTGCCTACCTCGATGATGTGGTCATTTTTAGTCCCGATTGGGAAAGTCACCTCTGTAAGGTACAGGTTGTGTTGAATGCCATAAGTGATGCAGGGTTGACCATAAATGCCGAGAAGTGTGCACTAGCCCTAGAAGAGGCCAAGTACCTGGGTTACATTATTGGGAGGGGTTTGATTAAGCCACAGTTAAATAAAATTGAGGCAATACAGAATTGGCCTAGACCCCTGTCAAAGAAACAGGTCAGAGCTTTCCTGGGTATTACGGGCTATTACCGTAGGTTTGTGCCGAACTTTGCCTCAATTGCAGCCCCGCTAACTGACTTGACAAAGGGCGGAAAGTCAGCAATGGTGACGTGGACTCCAGAGGCCGAGAAGGCTTTCCAAAGCCTTAAGTCTTCTCTGTGCCAACAACCTGTGCTAGTTACCCCCGATTTCAGGCGAGAATTTCTGGTCCAGACAGATGCCTCTAACACAGGGTTAGGTGCAGTTCTCTCACAGGTGGTGAATGGTGAGGAGCATCCGGTGATGTACTTGAGTAGGAAGTTAACCCCGGCCGAGAAGAATTATGCTATTGTGGAGCGTGAATGTCTGGCAGTGAAGTGGGCCCTAGAATCCCTGAAGTATTACTTGCTAGGCAGGAAATTCAAGTTAGTGACAGACCATGCCCCCCTAACATGGATGAAACTAAACAAGGAGAAAAATGCAAGGGTGACTAGATGGTTTCTGTCCCTACAAAATTTCAATTTCACTGTGGAACACAGACCAGGGAAATTACAGGCGAATGCTGATGCACTGTCAAGGGTACATTGTCTGTGGGGACAAAATGCTCAGCCCTCCGGTCTGAAAAAAAGAGGGGGGGGCTATGTAGACATCTCACTGGGGAAGTGCTCGAGGGGGTGTACATCTCACCTAGGTTGCTACGTAGTGTGAGATGGTAAGTCCAGGATTGATCTGTTGCTCAGCAGTATTATGCTGCTGAGTTGTTGTTTAATCTTGCCGGGCCTGGATTTACATGGAGTGGCAGGTAGGTTTGGTAGTGGGACTTGCCACTCCCTCCCCTCGATCCAGTTCGGGTTTTGGATCAGGTGAGCTCTGCTCCTAATCAGCCTGTGAAGGTAAAAGCTTTCCAAAGCTTGCAGGTCTGGGCTCTCAGCCAGGAAACAGCCTATGTGGGTTTGGAGGAGCCCTGCATCTTCCTGTCTATGCGGCCGCTGTGTTTACGAGTGTTAGATAGGTGAGACAACCTGTTAGTAAGCGCCCAGACGGGTAGGTCTTTTGTTTGAACTTTTAAAAGCACGGTGTTGCTGTATTTATGTTTGCTGGACTGTTTATGCTAAAAATAAACGCCAAGTTGATCTTTTATACATCTACGTCTGCTGTGAACTGTGTCCTAACACACCATCCCCCGGGAAGATCCCTACAATGAATATATACTCTAACTCCCCTCGAGTATGATTCAACACCTGCACATTTTTCCCTAACCTTCTCCACCGTTTTTTTTATTCAGATGCATTTCAATCGGGCATAATATAGCCGGTAGACAAGGTTATATAATATCAAATACTATATGCCTTTTAACATCCAGAAAGAAGAGATGAAAGAGTACAGGCACTACTACAGTGAATAGCCCCCGTCCAGATCTACTCCTCCACTTCTGAAGGTGCTCAGCTCCAAATGTACATAAAATATATTCAGTCACAAATGTGGCACTCACCAGGACGTGTTCAATCCTTTATTCCACTACGCCCTCTGGTCCAACCTGCTACTTAAGTTATAGTCCTTTTGATTCTGCCCATCTCATTCCTTCTTCTGCATTGTCAAGAAAGAATTTGTCCTCATATTGATCTTTTCCCTGGGGCTCGATGCGCTCGTTCGATGTAGAACATGGAGGACAGACACTGTGGGGGATATTTATCAGGACCTCTGCGCACCGCCAATGGCGCAGAGGCCCTTAAATAATCACAAATACTAGCTTTTGCGATTATTTGCCCCGATCCGTCACCTTCACTTCAGTGGGGCGTGAAGGGGGGGCGCGGCCGGCGGAGAGGAGGGCACGACTGGACGGGAGTGGGCCGGTGCGGGGCGTTACTGTCCCCGCGCCTGCGCACTTGCTGCTGCCGGCGACTTTTCATGTGCCTTATTCCCTAGTTTAATGACACTTTAAATAGCCAGTGTTCCTTGTCTTGCATCATGAAACACCGGGCTACATTCAGGCTGATAATCTAAGGAGTTCATGGCATAAAAAAAAAACAGATGATAGCAGATGTTAGTTGATGTCAGATAGTATTGATAGCCAAATAACAGTCAAGTTGAATTTTTAGTGGCCCAGACCAGCAGGAAGCTCCATATTAGTATTCCAAGGTATAAACAGCCCTGTTCTCCACCGTTGGTAACACTGTTCTCCCCACCTACTTAGCTGGCACTTTTTTTGTAAAAGGGTAATATAATGCTGGAGGTGACAAAATCAAACGGCCTGGACAATAAATAATTCTTTCTCCTAGGGACCGGGATCGCTATTCACAGCCTGCCTCCCTACGGAAAGCATCCATGTTGACTTGTCACTCAGGACCCGATGTTGTTAATATGTACCACATGCCTCAGCACATCACATAAAGGCCGAATGTAAGGCCGGACTTGTTAATAATATAAAGCGCCTTACCATGAAGATCTACGACGGCACTTCAAATCACAGTGCTGGCACTGGTTCTGTGTCCTCATACCGCAAGGGTTCCTGTTTCTATAGCACAAATATCTGCTCCGATAGAGCAGTGCCGTTGTGAAGATCACCTTATGCAGCGTCGCCTCTTGTCACTCGAAGTTGCGTCGAACGATAAACTAATCTGCAGGGCAAATAAAAGATATATAGCTGTTGCAGGACATAGTTAAAGGACATCCACCACCAGGTTCAAGGGTTGTAAACCAAACACACTGACATACTAGTGTATGTCCTCTCTGGCAGGATCTGCTATTCTTTTTGTTGCTTATTTCCTGTTTTTTACAAACAAAGGTCTTTTAAAATTATGCAAATGAGCCTAAGGGGCTCCATAGGTTATGCAGCCTGGAGCCCCTCAGGCTTTTTTGCATAATTTTTAAAGCCTTTTTTTCCATTAAAAAAGTGCATAAGAAGCTTAAAGAAAAGCAGATCCTGCCAGTGGGGGCACACACCAGTATGTAAGTGTCCTTGGTTTACAATCCTTCATCCTGCGGGTAGAGGTCCTTTAACACGTTGCGACTGACAGCTCCTCACACTAGTCACCTACTCCTGTATTATACGGATCTCTGAATGCTGACTCACAAATGGGATGATGTTGATAATAGTATAGGTGAACTTGCTTTGAATGACAAAGTAGCATATTTGTGCTTTAATGTCTCTCTAATGTAATCATTTCTGTGGTTTCTAACAGTAGGCTCAAACATATTGTACAGTGCACAGAAAGTTCAAGCACATTACAAGAAGACAGATGTCGTAATTTGCACTGGCGATTCTAAATCAAGAAGGGTTTGAAGGCATTTTATATTGTTTATCCACATAAGTATAACTACTGCAGAATCAAAGAACTTTATATACTTGCCAGGTTTGCAAGTGAAAGAAATGTGTTGTGCACTCCTAAAGAAATAGAATAGGAAAACCCACACAAATATGAAGAGGCATTGAAAATGATAGAAGAGGGAAAAAAATTAGAGAGTTCATGGTATTCCATATTCAGACTTCATCTTAAAATATCTCTTCACATAGTTAAGAATGTTACACACACGGAACATTTTTAGACTTAGCAGTTCCTTTTTTCCACTGCTTCTCAGAAATCTGTTATTTCTTGTACCACTGTGTTCTGGCTCCCTTTAAAGGCAAACAAGTTCTAAAAAGAATCACAGGTGTGAGTATACAGTTTACAGAGGCAAAGTGTAGGGAAGGCAGCAAGGGGCGCAGAGGTACAGACAGGCGGTGAGCCCTAAGCTGTCACCTACCTACTTACTGGCCCCACCCTAAGCAGTAACCAGCAACTAGGAGCCGTTCCCTCCCTAAGTCACAGTGCAGACACGAAACTAGACTGACAAGCATTCAAAATCGAAGTCCAGGGATAGTGATTAGTACAAAGCCGAGATCAGAAAACCAAGTAAGCAATAGAATATAATAGCACAAGCACAGACAAGAAATGAGCTGAGAAATCCAGTAGTATAACCTGTGCTGTCTGATAGAACTAAGAAGGTATATAAGCAGATCATGGACATATCTCCAGCAGTAGACTGGAGTGGCTGTCCATCAGGCTAGTAACCCTTGCTATACAGGGCTGAAATGCAGAGAGCCGGGTATGGCTCAGAATATCAAAACACAACAAAGTCGCAGTTCACACACAGGAAACACAAACAGGAATTAATGCCACCTAATCTGCCAACTGCAGATAGAGGGACGTTTTGGCATGGACCTTACACTAAGGTTGTGAAGATATCTGTACACCTTAAATAGCTGGACAAAAAATTTTTTCTTCCAGATTTACCTATAAAATTGTATGGGTTGGCTAGGTATTAATACCTTTCAGATATAGGAAATATAGGAAATAGGGATATATGGCTCAGAGAAATGAGGCTGCCACTTGTCACCCTTAAAGGGGTTTTTCTAAGAAATTGCTTAACACAGCTACAATTGATTGTCTTCTCCCTAATGGATCTGCAATCTGCTTGTTGGCAGATGCAGGTCCCTTCCACCTCTGCGACCCCTACAACTGTGATCTTTACACCCCTGATTCTGCCAGGATCCGGCAAGTTAAAATTCATCATGTTCCAGAGAATTTGTTACCTAGTATTTAGACCATTCATTTCAGTGTTTTAGTGAAAGCATCTTGTGATGTTCAGCATGACTTCCAGTGACTTGCCGACTTGTAGCATGAAAGCAGTTGTGGAGCCAGAATACCAACCAATATAAATCAATGAAATACGCTTCTTTTGAACTTAATGATTATTATGTTGGTCAACAGTTCATTTGAGCTTTCCCTATATAATGTGACTTTCTTGGGTCCTGTTTGATCTTTTTTCAATATGGGTTTTAGAGAAAAAAATAAGAAGAGCTATGCACAAAATCCACTTGGCCATGAAATTGATATTTGTTGATTGTATAGTCAACTTAACTTTAATGAAGTCATAATCAGCAGCAAGCAACATAGAAAATCCAAGCAGCGATCAAAAGAACACAGACACTTTTACTAAATGTTTTTCAAAAATGGCAGTGATGCATTTTCATCAACAAAATTTAATTAGACTCTAACTTGCTTCAGGAGGATCAAAGCTAATGTCTGACTTGGAGAACCTTTGTATAGGATGTTATTAAATAAAGAACTGAAAGCCGCATAATCTGTGTCATAGAATCAGACAATAATCAACTAAAACTGAAGTCTTAGGTAATTTTTTACCAAATGCATTCTCCGGTCTGATGCCTATGTGTTGGTCCAGACTCACAGTATTAGTGAGTCACTGCCTCCCCACATTACTGTGCCCCATACTAAAACCATAATTATAGGATTTTGGTGGGAGACCATATTCCCATGAGAACTTGCAGCATTATATGTTATGTTATTGTGGGCTGGGGTCCTGGAGGAGTGTTTTATCAAGGAAATATGGCCAACATAGAGTATTTGAAGTGTTTGGGTCTGTCTTTGATAGCCAGCATAGGGACAAACATGTTGTTATCCATATATATTGTACCTTATATATGTGTAGTTAACACTTCTGGTATTGATATACTGGGGCACATTTACTTACCTGTCCCGGTGCATTCCCCGACGATAATGCACTTTGCTTCCCCGGTCAGGTCTGCCGGAGTTCACATTTTTCTTCCTGGTTCATGTAAGCGCTTGGGCTTGCGACACAATTTAAATTTTAAATCCCACGCTTAGTCCGAATCAGTCTCGCCCCCCTGATGAATGCCGGCGCCGATGCGCCAAAATCCGATCGCATGAGCCAAAAAACCCTGCAAAATGCGGCGCAAATTGGAAATCGTCGGAATATCTGACTATACTGTGGTCCGCTGACCCTTAGTAAATGAGCCCCACTGAGTAGTAATGCAAAGCACTTAATTGAGTGATTAAGGTCTAAGGATTTTCTTTAAATATTAACCTGGTAGTATTAAACTTCATGAAACCACTAGTTGGTCTCAAAGTAAAACTGTTATATACTTTTTATGTCTTAAAAATGTCTCACAAATATTGCATCTGACATTTTGTGACCCAAACCACTTTTCACTTACTCTAGATTTATCAAGTGAATGCAGATGTGCTAGACAGATTTATGAAGCACAACTTTTCAAAATATCCCAGTTTTAGGTTCAACCGCAGCCATTACTGCCTCTTGCCCTTTGGCACACGCTGGCGTGGCACCCATGCTTCTTACCTGTCCCCGCTCCTGATCCCGATCCCTGGGCCATGCATGCTCCTGCCTCTGGCTGTGGGCATCCCTGATTCTTAGGGTATGTGCGAGCCGGCTTCAGAAAATTTAAAGGGCCAGCGCACCGTTAATTGGCACTAGCCATTTCCCAAAATTCTATTTAAACCTGCCTCTCCCTACATACCCTGCCAGATCTTGGGGCCTTGTGGCTTAGAGAAAAGTTTGTCTCATGCCCTGCACTGTTATTGTGATTGTCCTGCTGTGACCGTGGTTCGGTTCCTGACTACACTCCTCTGCTGCCTGCCTTGACCTACTGCTACCTCCCTGACTCCGATCCCATGCTGCCCGTCCTAAACTCCTGCCTGTCCCTACTACAAGTAGCCAACAACTGCTTCCTGTGGTTTGGTCCATATCGAGAAGCCGCTGGTCATCTCGTCATTCAGTGGGCAGATTCTCCAAGACCCGATCCGGTACCGCACTGAACCCCCTAAGTGGGGGTCTTGCGCAAGGAGAGTCTTCAGTTCTTCTGGGCCTACCGTGGTTGCAGTGCCATGCACCAGTGCTCGACTGGCAGACGGGTGAAGTTCTCCACTGGGGACCGGAATGCCAGTCACATTGTCTGGAACTGCCTCGTGCCTTTTGTGAGTTCCTGCGCTTCCTGTGCCCATAACAAGTTGTCACTTCTCAAGCCTGCAGGTCTGTTCCTGCCATTGCCACTTGCCCATGGACTCACATAGCCATGGCCTTAGAGAAAGCTATGCCTGATGCCCTGTGCTTGTTTTGCGATTTCCTGTTGTGACCCCGGTTCTGTTATTGACTTTGATCTTGTGCTGCCTGTCTTGACCTTTCGCTACGTCCCCGACTGTGATCCCCTGCTGCCTGTCCTGACCTGCTGCCTGTCCTCAACTACGATTCTGCTATACAACTTTGTACTTTTTGCCTTGGTCACCACCGCAGACAAAGTCGCGCCTCTGCAGCGACCTGGTGGTACCACGCTGCAGCAAGTCCATCCCGCTTTGCGGCAGGCTCTGGTGAAAACCGGATGCCACTTAGACTCTGCTCCCAGGAGTCCGCTTACGTCATCACCATCGGTGGTCCAGTGGGTCCACTACCCCTGCTGCCTGACCATGGATCCTGCTAAGGGCCCGCTACCTGAGCTGGATGACCTTTCCACCATAGTGGTCCAGCAATCCCAGCAGATTGCCACACAAGCTCCGCAACTTGGACAAGTCACCGCCATGTTGCAGCAATTGATGGCTACTCAGCAGCAGCGTCAAGTTCCTCCAGCTCCTCTTGCCACTCAAGTTTGTCTACCATCTGCGGTACCCAAGCTAAGACTCTCCATGTCATCTAAGTATCATGGTTACGCCAAGTTGTGCAGGGGCTTTATCATCCAGTGCTCCTTGCACATTGAACTTATGCTGACACAGTTTGTCATGGAATGGTCTAAGGTGGCTTTCATCATCAGTCTCCTCTCCAGGAAGGCTCGTCTTTGACTTTCTGGATCGATTAAAGACGCACTTTCTGTATGTGACCTGCCGTCTACCCTGAGTGGTCTCATCTCTCTGGCCACTCAGAATGACATCCGGTTTATTGAGCGTTCAGAGGATCAGTTTCTTGAACAAGTGCGCTGAAGAGTGTTCCCGACGAAGGCTGGAAAATCTATGTCTCTATTGTGCTAGTCCAGAGCACTTTCTTAAGATGTGTCCTGTTCATCCTCTAAGTCCGAGAAACGCACGCACCTGTGGCTCCTGGGAGAAGCACTCCTAGGTGAGAACAAATCTTCTCCTTGTCTGAATGTTCCAGTCCTACTCAGATACTCACGTGGTTCGTCTAGAGAAGCCAATGGTCATTGCTTCTGTAAGTGGTCAGGACCTCAGCGATTCAGTCCAGTATCGCACAAAGCCCCTATGCCTGCAAGGGCCCCCTGCATAGTGAGAGACAATGCATGTCTTCTGTTCTACTGGGCCTCTCGTGGTTGCAAAGACATGCTCCTGAGCTTAACTGGCAAACTGGTGGTGAAGTTCTCCACTGGGAACCGGAGGGGGTTCATATGCAAATCCTCTTCTCCTGCCGGTACAGGGTTCTTCTTTGTGGCCAAAATGGATGGGTTGCTCCGTCCATGAATAGACTATTGTGTCCTTAACAAAATGACCGCTAAGAACCGCTACCGAGAAGTGCCAGTTTCATCAGAAGAGCCTACCATCCGCAGTCCAATGGACAAGTTGGAGAGGGTTAATCAGTCCCTGGGCTGCTATCTCTGCCATTTTGTCTCCACCCGGAAGGGCAACTGGTCCACTCTGCTGCCATGTGCTGAATTCTCCTACAACTCTCTGGACTCTGAGTCTGCCGGTGCCAATCCTTGTTTTGTTGTTTATGGACGACATCCACGCCCACCTCTTCCTCTCTCCATGTCTGCATATGTTCCTGCCTTGGAAGACTTGGTAGAAGACCTTAAGTCCTTCTGGGAACAGACTTGTCAGTCTCTACTTTTTTCCCCAGTTGATAAAATGTGGCTCTCCTCCAGATATGTCCGGCTGAAGATTCCCATTTCCTGGGTCCTTTCGAGGTGCTGAAGCGCATCAATCCTTTGGCATATAAGCAGTGCCTTCCTCCCGCATCCCGAACTTCTTCCATGTCTCTCTTTTGAATCCAGTCATCCTAAACCGCTTCTCTCGACAGGTACCTCCTCCTGCTCCTGAGGCCACCAATGTCTTTGAGGTAAAAAAGGTTGATATGAAATTGGTCAGAGGAAAGCGGTTCTTTCTCGACTTGAAGGTGTTTGGTCCAGAGGAGAGGTCTTGGAAGCCTGAGGACAACATCCTGGACCGTGCCCTTCTGCAGAGGTTTCTTCAGACCAAGAATAGGGGGAAGGACAAAGGGCCAGTACTGTCACGGGTGCTGCAGCAACCCATGTTCTGGCTCGCAGGACACCCTTGTGCCTCCCTGTGCACCCTCACGCCAGCAGCAGCTTCTCTAGCCGCACTCAAGCAAAAATCTCCTTGCTCCAGCAAAGGTCTCCTCGCTCCAGCACACATGACCTGCCTCCTAGAGCGCGCCCCCCCATCTGAAATTTAAAGGGCCAGTGCACCGCTAATTGGCACTGGCCACCTGACAACCTATAAGTGGCCAGTCTCTTCCTGTGACCCTTGCCGGATCTTTGTGCCTCATAGCCTTAGAGAAAGCTTTGGCTGATGCCCTGTGCATGTCTGTATTGCGATTTCCTGTTGTGACCCTGGTTCCGTTAATGACTTTGATCCTGTGGTGCCTGTCCTGACCTGCCTCTATGTCCCATTCTGCTATACGACTTTGTGGACAAAGTCACGGCTGTGGATCGACCTGGTGGTACCACGCCGCAGCAAGCCCATCCCGCTTTGCGGCAGGCTCTGGTGAAAACCGAGTTCCACTTAGACTCCGCTGTCAGCTTTCATCATCGTCCGCTGTGGTCCAGTGGGTTCACTACCCCTGGTGCCTGACACCTTAAATCACTACTGCTTAACACTTCTGCCACAGGAACAAATGATCCTGATGAAATTACATCACTCATAGAAAAGAAAGTATTTACTCAAGTCCCCTCTTGACATCACATCAGGTTTTATTTACCGATGTGCTTGCGGAAAAAACCAGACGGATTGTACAGATCCATCATTAATCTAAGACCCAAATCAATTCCTCACATACAGGAAATTCAAATTGGAGACCATGAAGTCCACTACATGACGTCCACTACAGGAGAAGGATGTGTTCATGGTAACAGCAGAGCTTCAGGATGCATACTGCCATGTGCCGATCCACGAGTTATCACAGAAGTTTCCATGGACATCTATCCAGATGGGAATTCTTAGGTATTCTTCTTGATACAAAATTACAAAAGACCTTCCAGACGGAAAAAAAATTAGATGTCCTACCTCAAAGGATCGAATCATTGAAGAGCACGGAAAACCCATTAATCAAAGAGATCATGAGAGTCATAGAATTTATGACCTCTTGTCTGCCAGCAGTCCAGTGGACACAAACATACATCAGACCAGTGCAATCCTTTCTCCTGTCAATCTGGGACAGAATCCTGCGGTCTCTGGAGAAGAAGGTAAAAATTCCAGAAGAAATAATAGAGAGCCGAAACTGGTGGCTCCTAAAAGAAAACTTGAAGAAGGGAGTACACTGGTGAGCCAAATCCTCAGCATTACGACGAATGCCAGCAGCAAGGGAAGTAGCGCTTACATGGATTCAAAGGCCTGCTCCAACTTTAGGGAGCTTACAGCAATACAAAAAGCCCTACTTTCTTTTTTGCATCTTATTACATTACATGATGTAAAAATCCTCATAGACAATGCCACAATGGGGCATACTCCCTCTTGTTCTGGCAGAGCAGCTACATGGAAGAACCCTCTTACGTTTTCCAGCATTACAAACTAGATGTAGGTCCTGACCCATGTCTATCCTTCTGTCTGCAGTTGTCACACCCTATTTTTATTCCTCTGTAATTCAACAATGGCACAGTCTTTTCCCACCTCAAAAAAAGTAAATAAAAATAAATTAACTAAAAGTCCTCAGATACCAACTGTGGTCTGGAGAGGAGGGACTTTCTTTTATTGGCTTCACCTTTTTGTGTTGATGGAAGAGGTGGGGAATCCCTCCTGTCAGTGCCGTTGTGGCTCTCTACAGGAAATCTAATTACCGCTAAGAGTAATTTTCATCTTTCATTTCTGTGTTCAAAAATTCTTTTATAGTTGGTCTAATATAACATTCCAATTTTCCTTGGCTATAAGCCATAATCATCAACATTAATATAAATAAACACTTCACTTTTTGAATTACTGGGAAAAAGACCTTTTTGCTGATATTCTAATTTATTGAGAAGCACTTGTAGCTCCGAAGAAAAACGCTTAATCTCTTGGCTAATGATAAATCTGCCCCTGTGTGCAATATTGAGAAATGGGACACAAACTTAGTATTGAACACATAAAGAAAGAGAGGTGCAAAAAGCCATGGAAAGTCTTGACACCATCTGAAATCTACCAAAAATTAGAAAACAACCAGGCCACATAGTGAAAAATAATATCAGCTGGTTCAACTGATGGCATGTAAAGAGCTGACTCATTAGCAAACTGCCACCCAAGAAACATCTTATGGTGAGCTATCTCAAAACCTTTACAACTTTATTGTAGTAAAACATACTAAAAAATTCCTATGGGATCTGTTTTGCTGAGGTGAACTTGTTTATGTCATTTATTGTGCTCAAAAAATAGTTACCCTATGCATAGTCACATTTATACTTTATCTTCTTACCTTCAGCACTGTCATTGGATAAGGAATTATCTTTTCGAAGAGTTAATATCTTTCTCTGGGAAACGTATTCATAAATTGACCCAATGGTACTAGTCCACTTGTGGATAGACCCTGTCCTTAGATGGTCACACTGCAATAAATGATGAAAGTGTCAGACTATGTAGGTATACACCCTATTGGCAAAAGGAACGCTAACATGCATTTGCTAGAGGGATGAAAAGGAGTTGCTCCAAATTGTTGCTTTGTAGAGAAAGCAAATAAAACTAAAATAGAGAAGTTCTCTTCAAATCCTTTTAAATTATGTGAGGTTTCTCTTATAGGAAAATAAGCATTTTCAACTTGTTTCAAAGCAAACTTTTCAAGCTTTCTTGTGATTGGATTCAATCTTGTACTTGGCACTACATCTTTCACATGGAGCATTATTACAGCTGGGTGAATGCAACAATAATGTTGAGTCAAGTGTTATTTATATATAAAAGAGTCACCACCTACAGGGCTCAAAGTAAGGAGTGGTCTCAATGCTATTCTTGCCAGACGCCATTGAGTTGTCACTATAATAATAATAATTATTTATGTAGCGCACACAGATTACGCAGACCTGCACAGAGTAGCCAAATCAGTCCCTGCTCCCAATGGGCTCACAATCTAATCAACCTACCAGTATGTTTTTTTTTTTTTTTTTTTTTTGAGTGTGGGAGGACCCAGAGGAAACCCATGCAAACACGGAGAGAACATACAAACTCTTTGCAGATGTTGACCTTGATGGGACTTGAACCCAGGACCCTAGCACTTCATATGTTGCTGTTCTCTGGAAAGTATCATAAGGCATGGTACACCGCGAAGGAAAATAAATCTAGAGAAGCCAGGGTCTGCAGTTAACCCCTTAACGCTCAGCGTCCGATATATCGGACGCTGAGCGTGGTGACTTGGCGCTCAGCGTCCGATATATCGGACGCTGATATATCGGACGCTGAGCCGATGCCGGTTCAGCTCAACATCTGAGCAGAACCGGCATCGGGAAACACTGGGGTGCCGGCCGTAACTAATAGCCGGCACCCCGGTGTAACAACCGCAATTGGAGTGGGCTCTGAACGCGGTTGCTTAACCCGTTAAATGCCGCGGTCAGCACGATCGCGGCATCTAACATTCTTCTTGGGGATCTTTCCCCCACGATCTCCTCCCCCCCAAACCGTTTTCGGGGGGGTTGGGGTGGGGGCACCGATCGCTGCTATGGTGACTGCAAGAACTGCCGGTAAGATAGCGTCTATGACGTCATTTTACTGGCACAGTGCATAGGCAGACACTGCTTATACTCTGCAGATTTGAAACCTGTTTTGAAATTTTATTTTATTAAACTTTACCTGGCTCCCTGTATTTTTCAAGTTCTTGTACAGTGAATACTGAGGTAAAGCACATCTTCTCTGCCAGGTTTGTTGAAAGACACAAAACATGTTATCTCTCTCTTAGATGGTTACCCATGGAATAAGTCCACCTCATTTTGGTTATCATGTGACGTTATAGGACTTTATCCTTCTTTAGAACATTCATTGGTTCTTAAATCCTTGGGTTACCATCTGGAGAGATATAGCAGATATACAAATGAGACAAAGGAATTTTTGTTGGAGTCTGTTGATTTTTTACTTAAAAATAATTACTTCCTATTTGACAATAGATTTTTTGTCCAGAGATGCGGAGCAGCCATGGGGGGGAGGTGTTCTCCCTCTCTGGCGAATATTTACATGTCATATTGGGAGGAATTTTTTCTTTTTTCTCCATCTAATCCGTGTCTCTCCCATGTCAGGTGGTATGGTCATTATATCGACGATCTCCTCCTGATATGGGAGGGACCGGAGGATGACATCCTGCATTTTGTTGATTTCATCAACAGAAATGATATGAACTTAAAATTTACGTTTACTTACAATAAGGATTCCATAAATTTTTTGGATGTCAGTCTTAGAGGTAATGAGAATGTCTCAATTTCCCCTTATATCAATCCCACAGCTACTAATTCCATTTTGGAGGCCACATCATGTCACCCTCCCCATGTAATAAAAAATGTCCCTGTTGGAGAGCTAATAAGAACTAAAAGAAACTGTACTGACCCGGTCACTTACAATACTGAAAGGGAGAAGGTATGTAGTAAACTCTCAAGAAGAAAATATCCTAAATGGATGTTAGGGCACAACACACAGTTGACAATATTGACAGAGAGGACCTGGTATATAGGACAAAAAAATCAGAGAAAAGATTGGTCAAAAGACAAGGCACCATTGGTTTTTTCAACCACTTATAGTAACCAATACAGAGAGGTGGTTGATATTATACGTAAATATCACCCATTACTACATTCAGACAATAAGGTGGCAAGGGTTTTTGGAGAAAAAAAGTAAATTTTGTCTCTAGGAAAGCTCCGACTCTTAACTCAATTCTCTCACCAAGTTTGTTTTCTTCCACTCCTAAAAGACCGAGAGATACTTACCATCTACCAAGGGTTTCTACAGATGTGGACATAATATCTGTCTATGTTGCAAGTTTGTAAATCCTTCAAAAGAATTTGTTTCCTGCAGCACGGGTCTGAAATACAATATTTCTGGTTTTATGAATTGCAATACTTCAAATGTTATCTATTTAATTATGTGTAGAAGTTGCAATATCCAATATGTTGGATGCACAGGAGGTCCTCTTAAAATACGTATTAGGAAACATCTACTAGATGCGAGAAACAAAGATGCAGTTAATGTTTCCATGGCCTCCCGGCATTTTCAAGCTATGCATCATGGGGATTGTAGTTCCTTTACTTTTATGGGCATCGAGAAGGTGTGGAAACCTGTCCGTGGAGGAGATCACAGACGGAAGTTACTCAATCGTGAGACCTTCTGGATCTTCACCCTGGACACGAGAGTTCCAAAAGGCATGAACAAAAGGTTGGATATGATCTGTCATTATTGAGTATTTGTTGTGTCAGTATTTGTTCTCATATGTTTTTATGTGTATACATCAGGCTCTATTGTCAGGATCATTGGATAAACACGTGAGGAATCCATTCCTTGTTTTCACTCAATTAGTATATTATATTGCCTTGTATGTATCCCAGAGGTAGTCATGAATAAGGATATGTGATATCCGAAACGCGTAGACCGCTTTGCTGTGACATGTGTATCTCGTGGCTACTATGTGTCTTTTTTACCTACAAATAACGCCTTGAAGATTTTATTACCTGGTGTCTCCCTGAAAGCTGGATCGTGTGAAGAGATCTTCCCTTCCTGTTGTTTATTGCTCAATACAGTTCTAGTCTTCTGGACAAACCATCTATCATCAACATGAAGGCATTGTGAGAAGTATAAAATTAACCCCGGACTTGAAGTCTAAATACTTCTTTTCTTGTTGTGAATTCACACATCATAGGCACACTCCACCTCCAGGTCTTGATGGATTTGGGGGCATTAATCTGTACAACACTGTGGAATATAATAAAGCTTTATTAATATTATACTCTCTACATCAACAGATGAAAGGTTAAGCCCATCCTGCCACTCCCATATCACAGTCAGGAAGTCATTGGTGTCCTCTAGTTACAACGGTACCTTGGCCAACAAGGGGGGTAAAAGCCAATCCAAGTACTGTGATAGGGGTTAGGTGAGGGACCCAATCCCTGCCACAATGGGGCAACCATGGAGACTGGAGAGTCTTATGTCTTATATATTTTTGTTTGAAAAAAACAGTCTTGATACCTGGGACTAGTAGTTTAGTGAGAGAAAAGATTATGCGTATAGACTACAAATATGAATTTTATTGAGCAAGAAAATGGGGCCAATGGGGCACATTTACTTACCCGGTCCCAGATCCGGACTGTCCGACGAGGATGAACTCTGCCGCGATTCATGAAGATTGTGCGTCCGATATCCCGCATGTGTCGCTTCCACAATCAGGTTCGCCGGAGTTCACCCTCTTCTTCCCGGTGTATGTAAGTGCATGGCTTGCGACACAATTTTTAAGTTAAATCCACGGCTTGTCTGAATCCATCAGATCGTCCGATCGCCCACCCCCTTATTGGTGTAAGCTGGAGCGATTGTACCAAAATCCAATTGTGTGCACCAAAAACCCCTTTTAAATCCCTGTTCCAGAGGTGCAAAACGGAAATTGTTGGGATGTCAGACGAACGTACGGTCCGCGGGGCCCCTAGTAAATGAGCCCCAATGTGTGTGGACAGGCAAGGTGTCAATTCATGATACATATATCCACAGTTTTACATTGACAGACTACTTGTCAGACCCAGTGTGAGCGTGTTACTCAAATACCAAGTGCGAAGTGCAACTGCTATACAAAGTACTGTATGGTGGTGAGCTTTGTAGCTCTGTATGGTAGTGCTAAAAATGGGACAGGTTCCCTTTAAGAAACTGCAATGTTATTATGTTTACAATAGAATATCTGAGTATTCATTTTATACAGTTCGTAATAGAGGTAAAAAAATTACTCAATTTATTACTTGTTTTTTTCTTGATCTTCTTACTTTTACTCACAAATTTGTTTCTGTTAATACTTTTGTTAGAAATTGTTGTCACTGAACATAATAAATCCATGTACAAGACGCAATGTTCTGTAATCCTGTGAATATTTTGATTATGTGAAGTTTACGTCCATCCAGAAGTGAACCTGCAGATGAGATTAATTGTTGAATTCTGTTAAAAAGTAATTAGACAACTAATTAGCAGTCGATAAATGTGAAAAACAAAGGGGAGAATTCATTAATTTGTTGCCGTCTCTGACAGTTGAGAGATGGATAACACTTGTCTTTTGCTGCGATAGATTCATTGTGATGATAAGACTGTTGAGTTCTACAATTAGACCTACTTTTAGCTGATCTAAACCTAATTTTTTGTGATGCGCATATACTATTTCCTGTCCAACCCCGCCCACTTTCCCCAAGGCCATGCCCATTTGTGGGGCCAGTCAGAAATGTAAATGGTCAGAAAATGGTCAAACAGCCTTCATAAATGTGGTGTAGGGCGTGTTTTGGCGCAAATTACACTAGAAGTCTTGTCAAACACTTCATGAATTCCTCCCAAAGGTTTTATTCCATGAAAGGCATTAAAGACCTTTTCACAGGTAAATGCAGAATAGAGGACCCATAGTCAATAAGCACTGGCTATTGAGATCTGTTTCTCCTTCACAGGCCTTCACATTTATTTGTCATTGCCATTCTGATGTTAAAGTATGTGCAGTAGGGCTGCGATCACACGTGGCGTTTTAAACCTGTTTTACGCCCGTTTTTAAGCAGTCCGTTAGAAAACGCATCCGTTTTTGACAGGTTTGACCAATTATCTTAATTAATACTGGTCAAAAACACATGCTTTTTTTAATAGACTGATAAAAACAGGCCGAAAACGGGTTCAAATCGCCATGTGTGTCCACAGCCAAAGGTAGTGACACACTATTTCATGAATTTCCTTCAATAATTCCCTTTATAACACAGCATTCAGCCTTTTCTGCATCCAATATGGCAGCACTAAGACATCTATATACAAGTTATTAGTTATTAATATTGTATGAAGTTTTAGTGTTCCTGTAGTCAACTTGCAGAAAGTTATCATTAATAAAGATTCCCCGTACGTGAATTGAATTGGATTCTTTGTGGCCTTTATCTTATTGAGGGTTTGTATAATTTTATAATGGTTTTAATAAAGCACTTTATAATGAAATATAATAGGAAACTTTTCAGTGTAAACTTTTTTTTTTTTGGTAATTTAAACTGCTTTCTTGTTTTCCAAATGCTGCCCGTAGCATAAACAATGGATGTTTCATCTTGGTTGCTATGGCTATGTGCATTATTATTTATACAGCTCAACTGGTAATTATGTTTCTTTTATCTACTGCTCAATTAGGGAGAAAAATATCTGCATGCTAAAACCTTCCTGCTTCCAATATTGAATATTTATATATTAGCATATGAAGCAAGTTGTAGATGAGGAGAAAATCATATAATCATAACAGCGTCAAGGAAAACATCCTTTTTGGTTCTATTTAGGCCCCATTCACACATGGCGGCTGTAACGTAGCTGTATGAATGGCAGGTAGCAGGTAGCACCAGTTTATAGATTAAGGCTCAGCACCATATTTTTGTTTCTGACATGCATCGCTGTTACTACCGTACTCCCGATCCTCGGTACAGATAGTAGGCACACCCGTAACGCCCCCGGCCTGGACTTACCTCTCCACGAGCATGCTTCCCGAACGACTTGGCCGTGCACTCCCGCTCCTAGGGCGCACAGCAGCGTCCTCCTGATTGTAGCTTGTTAATCCGACTCTCCCTTCCTGGCACCTCCCTTCCTGCCTCGCCGGATCTTCAGTTCAGCATTGCTTCAGCATCATTCTTCAGCATTGTACCTGTAAGTGAAGGCCCTATCTCCTTTGCCTAAAAGAACTTCTGTGGTTTCAGACCAAGCTTCCCAAAGCTGTTCCTGTACTGATGTGAGATAGTTTCCAGCGTTCCCATACGCTCCTGAGTGTCTTCAGCGTTTCCAGACGCCTCCGTGTCTTCACAGTGTTTCTTCAAGGACTTGTCCTTTCCTGTCTGCCTGGGTCATGTGCCAGCACCTGCCTGTTTGCCTGCTGTGAGTTCCAGCTCATCCTTCCAAGCAGCACTCCTTCTGTCATCCCAGGCTCGGAATGTGTTCTGCTACCCCTGGCTGCCACCTTGGGCCTAGTCGCACCCGTGGAATGACCTGGTGGCACCCCGCCACAGCAAGACCATCCAGCTTTGAGGTGGGCTCTGGTGAAGACCAGGTGTCACTTAGACACCGAAGCCGCGTGTAGGCTAGTACCATCTACATCTCCCGCGGTGGTTCAGAGGGTCCACTGGTTCACAGACTCCTGGTTCCGGACTCTTCCCATAGAGACTTGAGTTCTGTTGTCTGTGGACAGTTACAGCCGCTTTATTTGGTTATAACTTTTGAAAACTGTTACTTATCGAAGCGATTCTGAGATTGTTTTTTCGTCACATGTTGTACTTCATTTTAGTGGTAAATTTTGGCTGATAAGTTTGGAGTTTATTTAAAAAAAGATTTAAAAAAAAATTATGAATGATAGATTTACCATCTAAATAAGTTGCTGCATAACATTTCCCATTTGTCTTCTTTACATTTTCATAATTTCATGTCTGGATAATTTATTGGTTTTCCATATTTTCAGAATTTACTATTTTGGGGATAATTACTGCTTTGAATGAAATTTTAAGTAATTAACATTAAAAACCCCCTATAAATCAACCCATTTTCAAATCTGCACCCCTCAAACTATCATAGTAATTAAATCAAAATGAAGGTGAAATTTAGAATGGTGAAATTTTTTTTAAATGGTTAAAATGTACACATTTTTAAAAGATAAAAACAAAAAACCCATCTTAAAATGTGTTATACAGTTTCTCCCAAGTACAGAGACCCCCCACATGTGGCCGTTACATGTGTTTTGGGCGACAGTGAGGCGCGGAAGGGAAAGAGAGCCCTGCAGCTGCCAGGATTTTAGTTTTTTCATTTGCCCCTTTTGTAGGCTATAACATTTTTGCTTTTCTGTTATTGTTGCCATCTGATCGCATTTTATTGCAGGATGAGATGCTTTTCTCAGTGTTACCATTTTGGGAATGGTATTCCCTATTGTTGAATTTTTTTTTAACTTTTTTTTTAGGGGAGGAGTAGAAAAGTATCAATTCTGTACTGGATTTTAACTTATTTTTAACTTTTTATTTTGTTATTCACCGTGTAGCCTAATAATCATGTTATCTTTATTCTGTGGGTCAATTAGATTATGGAGATACCAAACTTGAATATTTTTTTTTTAATGTTTTACTAAATCAGCTAAAAAAACCCTAATGTGGGGAAAAAATCTATCATTTTTGCATCGCTGTCTTCTGCATGGCATAACATTTTTTACTTTTTTGCTACAGAACTGGTTTATGGCTCACTTTTTGTACTTTACAACAGTATCTTTCTGGAGTACATATGTTTTTTGGATCACTTTTTATAGCATTTTTTGTGGGATTAAATAGTTAAAAATCATAGTTTTTGGCAGGGTTTTTAACAGTTTTGTTCCGGCATTCATTGTGCGGTTTTCAATTGTTATTTACCTTTATTCTACGGGTTGTTACGGATGCGGTGATACTATATATGTGGGGTTTGTGTTATGATTTAGACTTTTTTGTGCATAATATGTCTCTTTATAGGTTATGGGGCTTATGGACATTTTTATACATTTATGAATTAATTTTTTATTGAATAACTTTTTTTGTTAACTTTTTTATAAGTTCCACCATGGGAAATGAACAAGCAATCATCTGACTGCGTGTTTATGATAATACCCTGCAATACTGATTTATTGCAGGGTATTACCTGTGTCAGCCTCTGCACCTGCATAGGATGACACTCTGCACAGACGTCATCTTACAGGCACTGCCTGCAGGCAGCCCTGGGGTCCTGATTGGACCTCAGGGCTGCCATAGCACTAATCGGTGCCCCCCTCCCCCGGGAAGACGGCGCAGGGGGCGATTATGGGGTAGAACGGGTTTAATCGGTTAAACACCCACAATCGGAGCCCACTCCGACCACTGGTTATACACAGGGATGTCGGCTGTTATCCCGATGCCGGCTCCAATCTCGTGCTGAGCCGACATATGCTTAGAGTTGGATATATCCGACACTCAGCGCGAAGTCACTGCGCTCAGCGGCATGTATATCTGCTGCGGAGCGGGAAGGGGTTGAGCTGAGTAGGGACCACATGCATATATAACACATTTCAGAATTTCAGTATCTTCAACATTGCCAAAAGGCCAGATTCTTTTCAACTTATTTGTCAATCCAAACTTACTCCCATAAACATATATATATATATATATATATATATATATTTCCTAAACTTTTCCATGTATGATCTCCAATCCTGAATCACTGGTCTATTGCTAGATATCCAATTTTTAATAATAATCAGCCTGGAGATTATTAGCCTGTTTATCAATAATTTTCATCAAATCGCTTTTACAAGAAACCATTTGAGTATACCCAAGTATTGCACACAATTCTTCCCAGGGCAAAGAAATGTTCAAACATCTTCTTATTACTTCAAAGATTTCTCTCCAATATTCAGTTATTCTAGGACACGTCCAAAGTAGAGGAAATATGTCGGCCTTATCCTGATAGTATCTGTAAAAACTTCAGCTATCCCTTAATTTGTCTTCCATTAATAAATCTGCCGAATGATAAATTTTATATATTATATTCAACTGCACCAACCTATGGTTAGCGTTTACTGATATTCTTGAAACTAAAAACTTCTTTCCATGTTGCTTCATCAGGTTCCCCTATATTTTCTGTTCATTTTTTTTTTTTACTACTGTGCCTCATATCCCTACACACATAATTCATAATACCTTTATACATATTTGATATATTTCTTTTTTTAATCCCTCTTTTAAGTGAAAATATTGTAATTAATTCTTAAATCAGCACCTTTGAAAGTGTACGAATATGGTTTAAAGCTCTGCTTCTTCTATCTGCAGGTCAGGAAGTTGGCTCTCAGCTGGTCTAGTGTTGGAGTGTGGATAAATGGGCAATCGAGGAAGCTGGAGTACTGGCAGGTAGGTCACTGTGTTATTTTGTATTCTGGCGCTCTATGTATTTAAATTAATGCTTATAAAAAAGTAACATACTTACCTGTATATATATTTTAATTGATCAGCACTACGTTGATATGATTTAAGGGAAACTGTACACGACTTTTTCCGTTTTGCGCTGCATTTAACAGGGGTTTAAAATCGGGGGGTGGGCCATCGGACAACCTGACTTATTCAGACTAAACCCGGGATTTCACATTCAAAATTGTGTCGCAAGCGATGCACTTACATGCATCGGGAAGAAGGTGAACTCCGGCGGACCTCAGCGGGCAAGCAACAGATGCAGGAAATTGGACGCACAATCTTAGTGAATCGCGGCAGCTCCGACTCCTCTTCGGACAACGCACCTCAGGGATCGCGACGGGACGGGTAATTAAATGAGCCCCAATATCATTAATGGAGGGAAGGATATGATAGAAATACTTTGGGAAGGGGGGTTGGACTATATATCATATAATGATATAATTAAATAAGGATTACACAATTCCCACTGAAATATATATATATATATATATATATATATATATATATATATATATATATGATACAGGATATACAGGATACTGTATTTGCATGGACAGAGTGCTTAATAGAGTGAGCAAACTTAGGGACGCACTATACTATTTGGGAGTACTAAAGAGGCTTTGAACCATGTTGGGGGTGATGGGTGTTATATAGTGTGTGGGGATTTTAGATTGTGATATGGGGGGTTGGGTGTTATACAGTGTGGTGTGGGGGGAGTGGAGTGTTTATTATACAGTGTGGTGGTGGGAGCATGGGTGTTATACAGTGTGGAGGGATTATACAGGCTGGTGTGTGTGGGGTTGTACAGTGTGGTGTGTGCGGGGAGGTTAATTATACAGTGTGGTGGTGGGGGCATGGGTGTTATATAGTGGGGGATGCATGGATGTTTTACAGTGTGGGGGGATTAAACAGTGTGGTGTGGGGGAGGGTGGATGCCTCCATGGTGACTTGGCACCACTACTGCATCTCTTCTTTCCTTTCATTGTGCGCCCTGCTTCTTCTTGCTCTGTGCTGCCGCTGGTCCCAGTTTTAGGTATCCTCCGTGTTGTAGGTGGACTATTGGTTCTGGTACCGGGAGCAGGATTGCACCATAGCAGCGGGCAGCACACATAAATCAAGTGTTGACGGTCATCAGCTGCAACAATTCTCCTTGTCAGGATCTGGGGGGCTTGGATACCGGCATCGGGTGCCACAGGAATGAGTTCCCTTAGGGCCGTCGCTGCTTACGGTGGTGTCACTGGTGGGTATGGACACCAGAGAGCACAATACATATTCCCTGTGAGATGCCACCTCACCTTGTTGACTCCTCTATAAGACAACCCTCTAGTTTTGAAAAGATTTACAGGGGTTAAAAAGTGGTTTTATATGCCCTCCTGCATCAGAGAGTTCCATAGTCTCACTGCTCTTACAGTAAGAATCCCTTTGTCTATGGTGATGTTAGAACCACCTCTCCTCTAGGCATAGAGGATGCCCCTCTATCCTGGTCACAGGTATAAAAAGATCTTTGGAGAGATTCTTGTACTGCCCGTTCAGGTATTTGTACAATGTAATGAGGACAACCCTCAGCCGTCTTTTTTCTAAGCTGTGTTACGCAGTATATGACCATCTAATGAGAAATTAACTATGTTCTAGATAAGAGGCTGGAAATGTATGGGGTATTTCGTGTGATTCTAACTGCACCAACTACTCTCGCCCCCAGATTCGGAGACTCTCAATCTGGGGGCGAGAGTAGTTGGTGCAGTTAGAATCACACCAAATACCCCATACATGGTGAAATTTAACAGGGTGATTGCTATGTTTATAACTCAGGGAAGTGTTCCATATGAATCCATTTGCGGAATCGAGGGCCAACGTTAAAGCAGTTCAGGCAATCCATTAAAAATTTCTACTCTACCGAGTTGAAGGCCTTTGCAGAATTGAGTGCCAAGCTTCCCCTATGTGATTGGCCTACCTGCTCCACTACTTGTTTGTAGTGGACCGGCTGGGCATAAATCCTGACTGGTCGGAATGTATAAGAGAGAGTGCGACTCTATTTAATCTAGTTGCTAAAATACAGGTTAGCAGTTTATAATCTGTGTTTAGGAGAGCTATGTGACTATGCAAGCCGCACTCAAATGGGTCTTTATCTGGTCTAAGCAACAAAACAACAGAAGCCTCCGACAGGGAGTCAGAAAGTTATTAATCTTCAAAGGAAGCATTGTACAAATTCAGCAGTCGGGTTGTACTCAAGTCCTTATATTTGTCATAGACCCCTTTAGGGAGGCCATCAACGCCCGGTGCCTTGTTATTGTTCTGTCTATGGCCTATGGCCTCTTCTACCTTCTATATGGTTATAACAGTGTCCAGGCTTAGAACCTGATCCATCGAAAGTTGGGTAAATTCTAAGTCTTTCAAGTATGTTTTTAGAAAAAAAAATCTAGAGCTAGCTTTTTCTGTTAGGGCGTTCAAATATAATCTCCCTGTGTTAAGTCAAAAAGATATGTTATCTTTTGAGGTGTCTGTTATATGTTGTAGTCTAGTATAGTGCACGTAGCTGCCAATTATTTCACTTTATGCCTAGATTCTTTTTTAATAAGATAGTAAGCACCCTCCCAGGAATTCCTTGAGGGTTTCCCAATGATGGGGAGCATCTCTGAGCAGCCCTATTAGTCCCAGCCAGAAGGCATGTATCATAGCTATGCACTGCTGAGCAGGATAGGTGAGTGTTCAGAGATTCCCCTAGCCAGGTATTGTATCAATTGAATTTGGGTTGCATATTGTTGGAATATTCCTTTATATCTAATAACATAATTTATTTCAGAGAGGGAATGAAAAGTGTAGCTATGACAGGAATAAGAGTGGGTAGTGTGATGTTTGTGTCTGAAATAGTCTATCCATCCCATTTCATCTAGAAATAGCCTAAGGACCATGAAGGAAGGGGGAGTCTGGAGGTTATATCTTGCCTGCTGTCTAGTTGGGGGTGGTGAAGCATGTTAAGATCTCCCATGCAAAGGTGCTGACATGGGGGTAATTGGCGACGAATAGTGCACCCTTGTGCAATATATATATATATATATATATATATATACTGATTATTTCATAAAGTTTGCCATGTGTTCAAACACTAATTGTTCTTTAGTATCTGTTTGTATCTAGAGGTTCCCACCTAACAGACCTATGGTTCAGTAGAGAGACCCTCTAGAAGCTGTTGTATAACATGAGTGTTGTGCCCACTGAATCCAGGGTTTTTGTAGGAAATGTAATTTGTCTGCAGAGAGGTGGGTTTCCTGAAGGCAGGCAATATGGGGATTGTGGTGTCTGATTTGGACCCATACCATCAATTTTTACCTCGCTGTTCCCAGTCCCCAGACATTCCTGGAAAAACCATCTAGAACAGTGAGGGTTGGGTGAAACGGCTTTTCAGCAAAATATTACTCGTTGATGTCCCTGGAAATAGCATGGGGAGGCTATTAATTTGTCTAGAAGATGTCTATTCATACATATATGGTTCCTCTGTAGAGATGCAGTTCAATTCAGTGAACAAGCTAGACACGTTTCAGAGGTTTTCCCTCCTTTCTCAATAGGTATTGATAGCTATTGCTAAATTCATCATGCAAATACGTACCATGATCATACTAGTACACTAGAGCTATAACTTTGGATCCACTTATTTTTTATCCTTTTTTTTCTTTTTTCTGTTCACTCATCTCTTTATAACAAACTTGCACACTACCCAATGTTTATGAATAACGTTGCAATACATTAACGGACAGTTTATTGGAGAATCATTCCTTTTGGATGTTTTTCATGTAACAAGCATATATAGTTGTATAGCATACTGCAAGTGTCATTCTCTTACATTGCTACCTTGGTCCATTTGTGATTTTATATATTTTATGTGAATTTGACTATTTTTATGGGTTATTGGTGAGATTGACACTAGTGTTTTATTTAATAAATAAGTGTTTGATTGCAACCACAATAGGGTGTTCCTAACTGGTGCTCTGGATATTACACTACCAAATCCAAAAAAGTGCCATAGAGTCATGTGCAACACCCTCGCCGATGCAAGGCAGAGCTGTGTTTGCGAATACGTCCCACCATGTAGCTTGCAGCCTGTGTAGGGTCTGATCAGCCCCACAGCATGTCACTACATAACACTAGATAACACAGATGAGTACTGCAGTGGTAGATCCTCCCTGGCAAGGCAGGAGTTAATTCTTTGATGTGATGTAAGATGTGTCTTCCAATCACATGTGTTATCCTAATGTATTATAAGCTGGGATGTTATTGGAGGAGTAACCACCACATGACCAAGAGCGGAGAAAAAGTGACGGTTGGAGATTTCCAACAGTCAGTTCAGTCAGAGAAGTGAGTCTGACAGGATTCAGTCAGAAAGACTAGCCAGTCAGACCAAGCAGTGAGACAGTAGAGTGTAGTGCGTTAGACAGAGAGAGGAAAGGGGTATCATCCTACCTTCCAGGGTGATACCTGAAGCAACCCAGGACAAGCTGAAGCATCCTTTTAGGACACAGCTATCTCCCAGCCTGCCATTGCATCCAGGCTGATGATCCCTCCTGTGGCTCCCTCCAACTACATCTCCAGCATTCCACCATTTTGTTAAGGCACGTTGCTGCGGTTCCTGTCGGTTCCAATAAAGAACTGTAAGTTGTTTTTGTTCAACCTCTGCCTCCGTCTGGTCCCTGCTACTACGACTGCCATCATCACAGGCACCCTGTCCACTACACAGAGACTCATACTCTAGACACCAAAGGGTTGCCCCAGGGAGATCCGCTATAGCAGCCTCTTAGCAGCTGGAGACCTGCCAGGCTGTAGGACAGGCCTCCGGTTCCCCCATACCAAGCACCGTGACACTAGCGTGCCTAGGCCGCAACCGCCAGCCACTCAGGTACTGCGGGCCCCGGCTGACTCCTGGCCCCGAGAAAAGGCTAGGCACCGGTGGGGGATGTTGCACATGTAATATCGAAAAGGTGGTTCAGCGGCTGTATTTTGTGGGATTGCTTGGTTTAAAGATTTGTGAATGAGTTATTTTTACTCCTAGATGCTTCCAGTTCTCATATATAATATTTTACAATCAACACAATGATCTACTGTATTTGACATACTGGTTTATGACAAAGAAGGCATATTTTGACAGCTCTCAGTACAACCCACCTTGTATTTGTCCTGGAGATTGCATGGCTGTTTCTTCATTGTATGTACCTGTCGGCAGATACATATATGTGAATTACCAGGTGATGAACCACCTGAACGCAATAATTACGAGTGTGGAAGTGGATGTAGAGTGTAGATCTGTACACTCTATTTGATGTTGTCTTAATAAGCCCATCAAATAGTAATTATCTGGAAAACCAGACCTCTGCTCCGCCCCTTTTCACATTATTACATATAACCATTGTTAAAGGAGTTATCCGAGGGTATAAACAAAAACCTTGGGTGGCCGGGATGGGGCAGGTTAAAAATAAAATAAACATGTACTTACCTGTACGGTCCCTCCCGGCCTTCAGCGCTGAGATTTCTCCAGTCCATTCCCTATGTAATCAACAATGCTAGGAACAGGGATGGGTGAGTGTGGCCAGGTTGAGGCTTCAACCCACTCCAACCTGGCCACCCAAGGATTTTTTTATACCCTCGTACAACCCATTTAAGTAAAATCTAAGACGGCAGTAAAAAAATGAAATATTTTATTGTTTAACATCAATTTCAAAAAAGCACACCTACAGATAATTTACAAGCAAAACATACAAAAATATGATTATCTACAGGATGTTTACAACCTGATGTTTTATAAGAAACAGCCAAGTGATGTATATTTTATTGTAGTACAAAGCCCTTCTGTGCAGAACACAGTGGAATAACTAAGCATAACAAATGTAAATCAGAAGATACATTCAGAATAGTGTACAAGTCAATATGCAGAAACAATCAGAGTGTAGCAAATGTTTTCTTTTTGTAAAAATATATATATTTTTTTCCATTTTCTGTGAATGTAGTATTCAATTTGTTTTGCATGGTTTGCATACTGTGCTTTTAATTTAACAAGCAGTAGACAGAAACTTGCATTGTAGGATCCAAAATAATACTAGCTACCCTTCATAGAAATACATGTATTTCTAGCTGCTACCTAAAGTTACCAATGACTTCCATGTAATAGTTGTAGCTCAAAGTAGAGCTTCAATGGGGGAGATTTATCGGAAGTGTCTAAGAGCAGAACTGCTCCAGTTGCCCATGGCAACCAATCAGAGCGCAGCTTTCATGAAAGCTGAAGTCTGATTGGTTTCCATGGGCAACTGAAACAGTTTTACCTCAGACACTTCTGAAAAATCACCCCCAATGTATACCAATATGCCGGTATTACCTTGCAGACATTTATGACATAGTTGACCAAATGGAAATGCTAATAAATAGCAGTGGTTTTACATTTACTTCTTACAAGAACCAAGCTTAATGGGAAAGGAAAGGGTTCCATTATTTTGGATTTCAGTAAATGACCTTTGGAGGAACTTAAAAGATCCTGAAAGGGCTCTTGTATACATGTCTTTTAAGAGCTTGTACACATGTATGATATTTTCATTACTCTCTCTCTCTGTTATTTGCAGGAAAGTATCAAACTTGTTAGGTAGATTGGCCATGAGCCACTAGGAACCTTGGGCTTCCCATCAAACCGCTGATATTATAATCCACTACTGGCAATGTCTCTGAAATTTTTATTATTATACTTGACAAAGATAATTACTAACAATCTGAAAAGTAGTATAGGTTGCTTGTATTTGTGCCATTTAAAGGAAATATACCACTTTGAGAAACAGTATTTAAACCTAACCTACCTATAGGTCTGATATTTGCCATATTTTGCCAAATGTGAAATGTACCCACTCTCATCAAGTACCCTTCCTGAGACCTGGGTAACTTCACTGGCTCTCAGGAACGGGAATGGGAGGCAGTGGGGGGATTCTAATGCATGCTGGAGGCTTGCATAATTACAAGCAGAGGAGACTTGGCTCTCAAAAAAGGGAATGGGTGAAATTGGGCGGCTTCTAATGCATGCTGGAGGCATGCATAATTTGGAGCAGAAGGAAAGACCCTGTATATCATGCACATGAGCGCCAGAACCTAATTTTCATAATTTTAAAAGTACTATTGTGGCAAAATCGCTTATTTTTTGGCCAATAAAGATATGATCCAGACTCAAATGAAAAAAAACTGGCCTGTAGTTATTTTAGGTTTAATACTATGGTACTTTTCAACGTGTTTTATTTCCTTTAATGAGTTTTTACATGAATCTCAACAATAAGTGTATTAGATTTGAGCTATGTTCACATTCTTTCTAAGCACAACTTTCTTTTGGACACTATCTTCTACTTACAGATGTTTTTGAAGGACAATAAATAAATAGTCATGCAATAATTAGATTACTCAGAAAATATTTTTACAGTAGTAAAGTTGACAGATGATTCAGCACATTTAAAAACTAATATATCCTATTGTTGTCCTAATCCAAATTGTGTTGGATTAATGTGTTAAAATGATAGATTATATTAAAGGGGTTGTCGGAGTGTGTTAAAAAATCTAAAGATGACCTGGAGGCTGGAAAAAATAACTTGTACTTAGCTTCTCCGGTGCTCCCATTCTACCGCACCGCCATCTGTCGATGCCGTGCCCCTGTTTATTTACCAGGGAAGGCGTGCTCCGCTCTGACAACTTACTCCTCGCGCCTGATACATATTGGAACTAATGCTATATCAGGCTCGTGGAGAGGGAACAGGTGGAAGTTGTTGGAGCAGAGCATGTCTGCCCCTGTAAACGAACAGAGACACGGAACTGACTGACATTCGGGCGGAAGAACAGGAGCGCCGGAGAAGGTAAGTGCAAGTTTCTTTTTTTTTACAGCACCCCCATGCCACTTGTAGATTTTTTTAACACACTCAGACAACCCCTTTAAGAATAGATTGTTTTCATCTAATTCAAGCTGTATGCTTAGAAGAGCCTCTGCAGAAATTTGTGTGGAAAATCAGCTGGATCTGATTTTTCTTTAGAATGAATGTGAAAATAAGGACACTCTCTAGTTTCTAACTGTTCGAACATACTGGGAAAGATTTATCAGAAGTGTTTAAGAGCAAAATTGTTCTAGTGACTCATGGCAATCAATCAGAGCTCAGCTCTCATTTTCCCCACAGCAATTTATAAAATGAAACCAGAGCTCTGATAAGCTGCCACAAGCAATTAGAACAGTTCTGCTCTCAGACACTATGTTAAAATTAAATGTAAAAAAAAAAAAAAAAAAAACATGGTAATTGAGTCATTAAAAGGTCTTGCATTTAATGTAGTCAGTGCTGTCCAATAAAAAATGCACAGGGCTGTCATGTGAATAAGTAACTTTTCCGTCCTGAGTCGAGTAAAAATTAACAATTTTTAAAAACTTTTGAATGTACTTCAAATAGGTAATCCAGAGCCACAACAAGTAGGCTTAAAAAGTCACAAAACTCTATTTTGCAACGTATTTACACCAAAAGTTTGTGTGGCGCTAGAACAACACAGGGCCTTTGGTAGCTAGAGTTTAGGATTCACTCTCTCATTTTGTCCTCCCTGAATACAGTTTCCCCTTTATACCTGGACAATATTATACATGATAACTTTATCTCTTTAGAAAGCTGAATCATCAAGTGAAATAATTTCAAAATCTGTAAGGAGTAAAGCTTTAGCCCCCTCTCCCTGTTTGGTGTCTATGGGCTTTATAATAGCCTTCCAATAGAGAAAGAAGAGAAAAACAGGAGACAAAATTATTTTCCTTTTAAAACTATATTAGAAAATAATTTTTTAACAATCTGCACTATTTATGTAAAAATAAAAAACATGGCTTCACTAGTTTGGTCATGATTAAACTATTATAACGCTTTAACTGCATGGACCTGTATAATGTCACATCATGATCAAAATATGTTTTCATTCTCTAAAGACTCTTCTGACCTTATAAATCATTTTTCATGACAAGTATTCTTTCTATGCATTAAACTTGAAAATTATTTATATGTTCTAAGAATGCACTGAAATCAGTATCTCATAGAAAAAAAATCTATTTTACAGAAATTATATGTAACATATATGACCCACCTAGGATGATATGAAAATCTCATCAAATGTTGATGACAAATCCAATGTGGACATTTTTTTTAGATTCAGTAAAAAAAACTTCTACCTAATACCATCACTGGATGGAGTGTTTTTTCATGATTTTATGACAACCAGACGCAATACATCTCACAAAATCTTTAGCATCACTTGAAGATTTACAAAATGCTTTAGCGTTGACAGTCCATTAATGTAACATAGCCAGTGCAGAGAAAAACAATTGTATTAGTTTTATATATCCCATGCTGGTATGCTGACTGTGTTACTGCAGCTTTTATTGTCTAACTCTTCAATCACCATGCCATGGTGGGCTATCCTTCCACTTCTTAAAGAGAACATACCACCCTTTGCTGTGGTACTGTTGCACGAGTCTGAGCCTTGAGCTGAGTCACTTGGTTGTACTTCAACAAAAATCCGGTTTCTTACACCAAACATAAAGCCACTGTTTTTCCTTTCCGAATATGTTTCCTTGTGCTCGTTTTTCATTGAGCAAAACTGAACTTTAAACGCTTCCTGAAAACCCCGGCGGAAGTTCTCATTAAAGTATCCATAAATAATAGGATTGATGCTGCTGTTGAAAAAGGCCAGCCAATGAGCAAAGGGGAAAATATATACAGCAATTAAATTTAGCTGATGGTCATTGAGATTTCCATAATCTGTGAGTAGCATTAAGGTCCAAAGTGGCAGCCAAGAAATTGTAAAGAATAGCGCTACGATAATTAGCATGTTTATAACTCTTACTTTCCTCTTGGAAACCCTACGGCCTTCATGTTCCTCAGACATGGATCCTCGTATGGTGGCGGATGATTTGAAGAGTTTAAAAGCTATTCGAGCATACATTATTACAATCAAGGTCAGAGGAGCAAGATAAATATGAGAAAACAAAACTGTTGTGTAAATCTTCCGCATTTCCTTGTCTGGCCATGCTTCCCAGCATGAATAGAGAGGATAGAAATTATTGTAATCATCTACCATGAAGTGATAATCATCCTTGGTAACTGTTAGAGTTACAGCTGAAGGGCACATTATGATAAGGGCTAAAACCCATATGACAACGATTGTGAGTATAGCTTTTCTCAGAGTCAACTTCTGTCGAAAAGGATAAACAATGCAACGGAATCTGTTAAGAAAACAAAAAAGATAGATTGGATTAGTAATTTTTTTATAAGACAAATTTATTGCATGTGCCTTTAAAAAAAATAAATAACATAAGAAACTGTTACAATTCTGTTACTAAAAAATATTATTTAGAATTTTGAAATTGTCAGGTAAGGTAGATGGGTATCACACTGAAAAACATGGGTGGTTGACATACTTTTAATTTTTAACTTAATCCCTGATATTATGACAAGGCTATGACAGCTTACCCATGTGATGAATGACTGCAGGGGTGATAGTTTCTAATGGAAACCTTACCATACCATTACTTAAAATATAATTTTGAAGAATAATAATAGAAAAAAATATATAGGGGCAGATTTACTTACCCGGTCCGTTCGCGATCCAGCGGCGCTTTCTCTGCGCTGGATTCGGGTCCGGCCGGGATTCATCAAGGTAGTTCCTCCGCCGTGCGCTCCGCTGAAAAGCATCTGAACGCACTCGAGTTCACCGGGCTGGACCAAGTGAAGATAAACGCCTCCCGAGCGACACATTTCTTTTTTTAAATGCGGCGGTTTTTCCGCATCTGTCGGGTTTTCGCTCAGCCACGCCCCTGATTTCCGTCGCGTGCATGCCGTCGCCGATGCGCCACAATTCGATCGCGTGCGCCAAAATCCCGGGGCAATACAGGGGAAATCGGCGCAAATCGGAAATATTCGGGTAACACGTCGGGAAAACGCAAATCGGGCCCTTAGTAAATGACCCCCATAGACTTGTTATGGCCTTGGCCAGTAGCCTCTTGTACATAGGTAATTGTTCCCCAAAGAACAGGACTTTCCATACAATAAGATAAAAATGGCCGATATAAAGGAAAGAATAACAGCCAAGAATTTTTCTTTTCTTCCATAAAGAACATTTGAATAGGGTTTTTTGCACCATGCCCATAGGACTTCTACCACAAAAAAGATGATTTTAGTTTATGCGGCAGTAGAGGCATATCAGGAAAATGCTGTGTGAGTAACCACAGTTATAGTGTCGAAACATAAAAGAAAAAAATCACTTAGACATGGAATCTTTTTGAAGCTGTAATAAAACAGAAAACCATATAGAGAGAATAAAGAAACCCACAGTTCTTTCAGCCCACTGACATAATTCACTGGTTGATCTGTTGACTCACTAAATTGCCAATTGTTTCACATTAAGGAAGCTTTTTAGCCCCAGGTGCTTGATAATCAACCACCTGCTGTCTGGGAAGACATACTAAGAACACTTGATAATGAATATAATTTCATGCAACATGATTTTCAAGTTCACATAAATTCATATTGGTATGAAAGGTTAATCGTCATTTAACATATGAAAAAACATTGCAAGAATTACGCTAACTCCTAAGGTCTATGCTAATTTGCCTTTACATTCATGGCATTTGGAAGAACTCCCCACTGTGTTTTTGAGATTTGTGCTATTGTTTCCTCACCTTTTATCTTAGTTTTCATTGGAGAACTTGTCAACATGTTGTTCTTTTTGTTTTTTTTGTACAGTTTTATTGGCTCTGTTCATTTACCATTGGAACGACATGGCTGTTAAAGACCTATCGTTCTCTCTATATAGAAGATTAGAATGGGTCATGTCTCCAACACGAAAACAGATTAACACAGATATAGTTTACATCCATCCAAACACAGATGCTGCGGTGTACACTTGTTATTGTGACTCACTACTTTCTTCTACACTTAGGCTAATTTTACTTGCGCTGAAGATTGACGGAGATTGCCTTTGGCAGAGTGGGAACAAAGTGAACTCTTGTTATTTGCACTTTAACTACAGGTGTTGGATTTTGTTGTAATTTACATCGTAAAGTCATATTGTTTGCAGGAAAGTGATTGTTCTTCGTATGCTTGGAAATTTGCCATTCAACATTTTCTGATTCTTCAAAGTTAAAAGATCTTCTAATTCCACGAAGAATGAGTGTAGGTGGATACTCTTGGGGGGGTTATCGAGGTTTGTACTGGTATACAAGTCTTAAAAAAGTTACAATTCCTTAAACTACCTCCACACCACCCGAGGTCCTGATGCAAGTTACAGCACAATTCTAGGTCGGAAAGGGCTGGAGCACACCATTTGGGGTGGGGGAATCCTCTAGCATTGGGGAACAATGCACTAGCGCTTGATAAATCCCCCTTTTATTCCAATATATGGCGGTTATAGTGTGTGAATAGAAGTGAGAAACGTGCCCAACTATAGAGCTGAGGGAGAGAGGAATGGAAGCAATTTTATTCATTTGTACTTGAAATAAACCTGCATGAGATCACGTAACATTGATATTTCATACTTGTCCTTGTGATTTGAAAGAGCTGTGTAATACAGATATAGCCAGAAAACACTTAAGCCTGCGTATTCTTCAAAATGCTAGTGGATACTTGCTGCTTTACAATATATTTACAAGATACAGATAGATAGTGTCCTTTAGTAAAAATGACACTTCCTCTTCCAAATGCTTCTTATAACAACAGCTTTTCTTATGGTCCTCAATTAAAGTCAACAATGAAGCATTTGTAATGGCCTACTGTACCCCTTCCGTTTTTTGCCATAGGTTACATTAGTGAAGTGTCCTCTCTTGGATCACATGGATCTCGAGCATGGGGAGTGAGTTCAACAATTTTATTACTGTGAGCTACAAGTCACAGTAAGGGCATTACCACCCAAAGACATCTGTATTATGATCCCTATATGTCATGAGACCTAGAGCTTTGTGGTGCAGTGATCCTAATTGTAAGGCAGAAGAGTATTGCCAGAAGAGACTAGAAAAGGGGGCAGTAGTCCAATAACAAAATGGAAAGGAATTGTTTTGGATCAATTTTTGGCTGCTTTTATACACAAGCCATATATGGGAATGTCTCAGCCACATGGGCAATAGATATTTGCCGATACAGACTTGGATGAGAAGTGACAATGGCTTAAAGGGATTGGCCACTTTTCAAAAAATCTCTTCTATCAGACATATCTCTCCATGAATATGTACCTGTGTCTTTGCCACCTTTGAAGGCTGCAGGCTATCCCTGTTCTGCCCTGATGCTTCCTACACATACACACAGCTGTCTTCTTTGTATCATCTCCAGGCCATCCATCACCCTCTGTATCTCTCTCCTCAGATTGTCTACATTGACAAAGACTGGGTGTGGAAAGGGATAAGTCATAACTCATGTTAAGAAGAAAAAATGGGTCTGCACACGGTATAAAACCAAGTAGCAGGACTGCTGAATCACTTTATTACCACTCAGGTTTACCATTACCATCCTTATAGCAATAAAGGCACATGGTCAACTTATGTAAAAAAGTGGCCAACCCCTTTAAGATTTAACACCTTAGCTCAGCGCATGCTATCAGTTCTCAGAAAGGTCCAGAGTCCATCACATGGAAAGGGAGTGACTGCATGACATGAAATATCATGGATAAAGAGCACATGTGTCCTGACTGCCATATATCCTAAAGCGATTACATTGTAATGCAGCTAGAGTAACCGTCATGAATTGTCTCTTTTTCTGCTCTATACATTATTTAAACAACTCTATATTTCATGTGTGATGTTTGCTCTCACCAACCTTTTGTCTCTTCCTGCTGTTCCTTCTCCCCTCTCACAGCATGAACGTATGGCATTGTAACTGTAGCCTGACCCTCTTACTCTGTTCTGTGTGTTACTGCAAGTTACTGTATTTCTGAAGAACACTTTTTACTGGATGATAAAGTTATTGTACACTAAGTGAAACAGATGGGATACTGTAAGGTGAGCAAATTATCCTCAATGTGAATATATTAGAAACGGTGATGTCTTTACATGTATTTCTTACATGAACAAAAAATGAATGATAACCGGCAAAGCCAAAGTCAGATTTTTCATTTCATTCCATCATGTGCGTGATATATAATAATTTTCTGACTTGTTAGCGGAATTCCCCTTCATTTGGAAGTAAAAACGTAAGGGCTTTCTGCGGATATTTACTGATTTACAGAAGTGGTAACATAATGAAGTGCAAATTAAATCTGTAATCATGACTTAATCCAATAACTTAAATACCATACAGTTCCCATACACTGTCCAATTAGCTCTTAAATCATATAATAGTTTGTCACCCAAATAAGCCCTACAAATCTAAAGTAATATTACTATTCTATAACAAGACAAAAAGGATAAAAATAATTAAATCTTATCATGCAATACTCAAAAATATCACTAAAATATGATTATTATGGACTATGGTATATAAATAGATCAAAATATTATTTCTCATGTACAGCTAATTTACAATGCCTGGTAACTTTAATTTGCGACATTTCCATGTTGTACCCAAGTGGGTTACTTATGGAAACTGCTTATATAGCATAATAATAATGAAAGACTGAACAAAATCGGGTAAAAAAAGGAAAAATGTGTTCTTATACTTCACTTCAGACAGTAAAAATCAGGTTAAAGTGCCAGAGCGTCCCACCCATCGCATCTTAGTGGCCCACGTAACAGGATCAGTCTGGACACAGAGCAAATCAGTTTTCTGTTCCAGTAGAGAACAGTCAAATGACAGAATTAGTTTATTTCATATACAATATATTACACTGATGAGACAATAATAGATCAACCCCGCTACACGTCGAGCCAGGTAATGCAGTTGGCGCGTATGCCACAGATTCATATATGTGACCTTCATTGTGGAGAGCTGCTGGAGACAATGGGGCACATTTACTAAGGGTCCGTCGGACGCATTTCCGTCAGGTTTCCTGAATATTTCCGATTTGCCCTGAATTGCACAGGGGTTTTTGGCGGACGCGATCAGATTTTGGCGCATTGGCGCCGGCTTTCATGGCAGTTCTGGCTGCAAGCAAGGGGGGGCCTTAAATCTTATTTCTCTATGATGCAAATACCCTTGTCCTGTGCAATGTGTGCAGTTTGTGGTATTGAAGCTAACATACGTTTAATTTCCATGGGTTGTACGCATTCTAGTTGTGTTTGGAGATCTCTGGAGAGTGACATGGAGATTTCTTATTGGACTGCACACCATAAATTTCTTTTTCTGGCTTTAGTTTCCTATCTCTAAAAGTAGCTTTTTATTACAGCTATTGCAATTCATTCTTAAGATCCGAGCTACTAGATACACGCTATCTATTTGTAACTACAGTAGTACTTGAAAAAGCAATTGCTTAGTTTATTGTCAGGTGAATGGGATGGTGACTGTAGGAAACCTAATCTTTTCTGTGGAAAGATGCTGGAGTGTGCTACAAAAGGATTGATATGCCATCTAGGTTCTTAGAGCTGAAGCAAGATTCAGCTATTGATAAGTTATTTTTGGTGTTTGGAAATTTAGCTGTTGAATCTTTTTAAGGTACTATGGCAGTTGCAAGAGCCTGTGACAAAATTGTGACCATTTGCTGAATACAGATAAACAGTTTGGAAAAATACTGTCATTTTTGCTAAAGCAGACATCGTTTTATGCCAAGTGTAACAGCTAAAACGCAGTGTCAAGCAAACAATAGTTTTGAATGAAAAAGGTGCAGTATTACTGTATGTGTGGCTGTCTCCACCATACTCAACTTTCGTCAAAAAACTTAAAATCTACTATGGTGGTCAAGAGGACAACATTGTAGGTGTAGCTCAAACAGCTATCATTGACAGGTCCACACTGCCAATTGAAAAATTCATTGTATCTTCATCTATAAGGAGTGGAGACCCTCTCTGACACAGACTCTGACTCTGGAGCAGTGTTATCAGTGCGTTGTTCTAGGTTCTTCAAAGTAGCCACCTTTTGCCTGGATTGCTGCTTTGCACACTCTTGGCATTCTATTAATGAGCTTCAAGAGGTAGTCACCTGAAATGGTCTTCCAACAGGTTTGAAGGAGTTCCCAGAAATGCTTAGCACTTGTTGGCCCTTCTGCCTTCACTCTGTGGTCCAGCTCACTCCAAAACATCTCAATTGGGTTCAGGACTGGTGACTGTGGAGGCCAGGTCATCTGGCGTAATACCCCATCACACTTCTTCTTGGTCAAATAGCCCTTACACAGCCTGGAGTTTTTTTTTTTTTTTTTTTAAACAGCTTTATTGTGAGTTTCCAGATACAATGTATGACATTTATGTTAACCATATGAATTTACATTACATTCTCGTTTTTACATCTTATCAATGGTAGCTCGCATTATATTTATCAGACATTGTTTACTCACATTTACAAGTGTCATATTCCTGTATGATAACTAGATTTACTTGTTAGGCGCCAAACTCGCACCCCTTTAACTTTTAATTGAAAACAGTAATAACAAACATCAAACCTAGTGCATTCCTCTTTGATTATTGTTACATCTATGCTTTGAGTGCTTTCCTTATTTTTTTTTTTTTATTTTTTTTTTTTTTTCCTTTTAGGTCTTACTAGTTTGTTGCCTTGTACATTTACATAACTCTAAGTGTCCCCAGTGTGCCCTTTAGCTCTTCTGTTAAGTACCATTGGGTGTATTGGAAATGTGTCATTATATCTTTAATTTCTTCTCTCGTAAGGTATTTTTCAATAAATACTCTCCACTTCCGAAAGAATGTTTTTGTTTTTATTTCACCCCTTCTGGTTGCTTCCTGTCTGTCTATATGTAGGTAGTTCGTTACTTGTTGGTTGAGTTCGCTTAATGTTGGAAGCGTGTTCTCAAGCCAGTGATTTAGCAATGCTCTCTTCGCTGTTAGGAGAGTAATATGAGTGATGGGTCTAAAATACAGTGTGGATTCTTCTTCCTGTTCTTCTGAAGTGGGTGAATGAAAGAGCATGGATATTGGCTGAATGGGACTAGGTCCCCATATGTGTCTTGTAAGAATGTCTGCAACTGTTTCCAGTATTCCTGTACTTTGGGGCAGACCAATAGAATGATATAATCTGCTCCTGGTATAGAACATTTAGGGCAATTTTGTGATTCTGTCAGGTCGCGCTGGTTTAGGGGAAGTTAAATGCATATATTGCCGAGTGCAAGCTTAAAATGTGTTTCTCTCCACCTTTCACTTATTACCCTCTTCTCAGTCGAGTCCATCCCTGTAGCAGTCTATCATCGTGTTCAGGTATTCTCAGGTTCTTTCCCAGTATGTGAAGGATGTCTGGGATACGATGTCTCTCCCTTTCGTCTTATGATCTGATAAAGTTCCGATATTGATTTCTTAAAGTCTCTGTCTGAAATACAGTCAAAAGTGTTGTCCATCAGTTCGCTAGCCAGATTCTTTAGTCGTTTCCCACAAATGATTTTAGCTGTAAATACTGGAATTCTGTCTGGGGGGTAAGTCATATTTTTCCGTCAATTCTTCCAAAGTCTGAGTCTCGGTTCCGTCATGCATCACCTGTCTCATGTACTAATCCCTTGCCTCTTCCATGTTTCAAATAGTTTTGCTGGAGACACCTGCCTGAAATTCCGGGTGCTGCCACAAGGGCATATCTTTGATATCAAATGAGAGAGTGCGAATTTTCCTCATCTTTTTCCATGACATGGCGTTGTCAGTAGCAACACCGACTGTTTCACCCTTGTGGGCATTTTGCAAAGGCCGTATGAAGTATAGCGTTAAGCTATATGGGCCTAGTACTCCGCCGCTCTAGCCTTGTGTTAGAGAAGTGCCGGTCTGTAACACCCAATCTCTGTGTGTCTGCTGAGACACGCTAGATTATAGTCTCTAATGTCTGGAAAGTTAAGGCCTCCTCCACTTTATCTAGGGACAGCTTGGTCAGAGATATGCGCGCCCTTTTACCCTGCCATATAAATTTTACAATGCTTTGGTGTAATTCGCTATGTTCCGACTTTTAGCATCAATGGGAGTGTCTGTAGCGGGTATAATATTTTAATTTAAAAAGCTCATCATTTTTATGAGTTGAATACGACCCATTAGGTTTAGGGAAGACTTTCCCATCTCTCTAACTCATTAATTATTTTCCTATCAAGGGATCATAATGAGTGTATAAAGGGATGCTGTGTCTTTCCTATTTTTATTCCCAGTACTTAATACTATTCGGGGCTATTTTTACTTCTGCTGCTTGTGTTCTTGTTATGTCCATTTGGGACATGTGATCTAAGCACAATAGTTCACATTTGGTTGGGTTAATTTTAAATCCTGATACCACTCCAAATTCTTCAATTAACCGGAATACTGTTGGCACTGTTTTTGAGGGGTCTGTGAGGAACACTAATATGTCATCAGCGAACAGTGCTGTTTTAATGCCGCTTGTCCCTATTCTAATGCCCAATCCTGCATCCGGATCCAGAAGCTTTCTTGCCAAGGGCTCCAAAGCCAAGTTAAATAGCAATGGGGATAGCGGGCATCCCGGGCGCGTACCCCTTGCCAACCTAAATGGGGGGGACCGGAAACCAGGGGTATATATAGCTGCTTGAGGGTCTTGATATAACGTTTTTATGAATTGTCTAAATGCACCTTTGAAGCCAAATCTGTCTAGCACCTGGTTCAGCCATCGCCAGCGTACTTTGTCAAAAGCTTTTTCGGCGTCCAGGGCTAAAAGCGCCCTTGCCCCCTTTGTACTAAGTTTTGCCTCGTCTAGGACCGCTAAAACTCTTCTCAAGTTCGTGACTGCCGCCCTCCCTTTTATGAATCCTACCTGCGATTGTTCAATAAGCGATGGCATAATGTGGGAAAGGCGGTTAGCCAACAGTTTCGCTATTAATTTCAAATCTTGATTTATCAGGGATATTGGCCTGTAAGATTCAGGCTTGAGCAAATCCCTTTCAGGTTTTGGAAGTACTTTTATAAACGCCACATTTGCTTGCGGCATCAATGATCCACCCTTCAGAATGTCATTATAATATTTCGCCAATGAAGGCGATATCTGAGTTCTCAGGGCTTTATAAAATTCTGCTGGATAACCGTCAGGTCCCGGCATTTTATGGTAACTCAAGCCTTTTATGGTTGCGTTCACCTCCTCATCCGTAATCTCCGCGTTTAGCACGTCTAGCTGTTCCTGAGCTACTGTTGGAAGGTTAATCGCATTTAGATATTCCTTCGCTTTGTCATCTGTGTTCGGATCTGAGTCAGAATAAAGCGTCTCATAAAAGGTCTGAAACACCCTGACAATGGCTGAAGGGTCTGTATGCTCTGTTCCCGAATGATCTTGTATACGATATATGTGTGCTGTTTTCCTCTGTCCTTTTGCCAAATTTGCTAAAAGCCGCCCTGATTTGTTTCCAAACTTAAACAATTCTGCTTCAAAAAGTCCTCTATGAAATTGTTCTTTCTGCTCTAAGGCCCCATCATGAGCTTTTCTGGCTGCTTTCCAGATCCCTAAATTTTGTTCACTTGGACGTTTTAGGTAAGCTGTATAGGCTCCTTGTAGCTCCTGACTAGCAAGCTTATATTTTTCCCTTGCCTTCTTTTTCAGTCTCCCCACATACGCCATAATTTTCCCTCTAATTGCCATTTTGTCCGAGTCCCAGTAAAGCGCCGGTGAGGTCTGTGAAGTCGAGCATTCAAACTCATACTCAGTCCACCATCCCTTTAATTGTTGAACAAATTGATCATCCTTGACTAAATACGTGGGGAAACGCCAAACATAGTCATCTCCTTTCATGTGATTTTCCGCTATTGTCATGGTTATTGGAGAATGATCCGATATTATTAATTGTTCAATATTTGTTTCCATTATTTTATGAAGTATCGGCTCACTCACCAATATATAATCTATGCGCGACCACGTGTGGTACACCTTGGAGTGAAAGGTATATTCCCTTCCATCAGGGTGCAGGTGTCTCCATGCATCTATCAAGTTATGGTCCGTTGTCGTCATGTGTAAGTCCGTCAATGTCTCATTCCCTACCTGTGTGAGTGTGGTTGACCGGTCTAGGTGATGTTGGATGACTTGGTTGAAGTCTCCTGCTACTATTTTACATGGGCACGCATCTTTCGCCAGCAGGCCTCCTAATTTCTTGAAAAAAGGTCGCTGGTCATATACATTGTATAGGCTCATGTCCCCCGTGGGGGTGTCAAGATTGACTTGCATTATTCGTCCTTCCTCGTCAGATATATGAGAAAGAACTTTAATTCTTGCGTTCAATAAGAGGACTCCTCCTCTTCTATTAGAGTTTGCCACTCCCAAGGCAACGGCTACCCAGTATTTTTGCATAAGTTTCACATCTTTTTGTTCTAAGTGCGATTCTTGTAACAGAGCTATGTCAGCTTTCAGTTTTTTTAGATGCCTCAGGACCAGCGACCTTTTTTGTGGGGTATGTAGTCCCCTTACGTTCCATGAAACTAACTTAATGATTTGTTACCTGGGTTATGCTCTAAAGGTAGTACCGCATGCTACACTCATCTTTACATTAAACCTTATGTATCTACCTGAGGAATGCAACTTAAAAACTCTTAATATAACATTTTTCATTAGAAATGACATTAGAAATAACAAAATGACATGTAAATCATTATGCTTCCCACAACGTACAATATGAGGGGAAAATCTCATTAGTGACTTCCTCTTCTTCCAACATGTGCGAAGCCTACAGCACACCGCCCTATTCTCACATATATGTTTACATTCTGCCAAATTATTCAGGTATTTTCAATGGGAGGTTATATCTTATTCGTCCCAAATTGACAAATATCACTCTAAACACACCATTTGCAATTATCGTTACTCTTCATGAGTTTACTCACTGCGATCACTATAATCTGCAAGAGTTTCAAAAAATACAATTTTCCATTTTGCTTCCATCTTAGTTGCGTTTCGATTTAGAGAAATGCCCATCTCCATGTCCCTGTTTGTGACTGGAACTGTTCGGTTCTGTATTCGCTGCTCTTTTATTTTGAGTTAGTGTCTCTCCTGATTCTCTCCAGGCTTGTAATTCCTTGATCGTCTCCTCTGCCTCCTTTGGATCCTCAAAAGTGCGAGTAGATCCATCCGGATGTGTAACTTTTAGCAATGCCGGGTAGATGAGCTGGAATCTCCATTTACGCTTAAACAGTATCGTGCATAAGCCACTAAACACTCGCCTTTTTCTGGTAAGCTCTGCAGAATAACCAGAAAATATCAATATCTTGCTCCCTTCTATTTCAATCTGGTCTTTTCTCTTTCTATATGCCCTCAATATTTGTTCCTTATTTGCATAGCTTAAATATTTCGCAATGGCCTGCCTGGGGCGTTCACCCATCCCTGATGACTGCGTAGATGGGGAGCGCGCTGGTCTCGGCGGGCCTATCCTGTGCGCTCTTTCCACTGGTAAATTTTCCTCTATGCCCAGCAATCTTGGTAACGTGTCAGAGAACACTTTATTCAATGCAAGTCCCGTTATGGTCTCCGGCAGACCTACTAAGCGCAGATTGCTGCGCCTTGACCTATTTTCCAGGTCATCTAGCTTTTCAGACATTTTTCTATTATCAGCAGCAAGCAACTTTACTCTTGCCATTACTCCGGCTGTATCATCTTCCATTGAAGAGATCCGTTGCTCCGCCTCCTCTATCCTGCTTGCATTGGTTTTTACATCATTTTGCAAGGCTTTCAGGGACTCTGCTATTGTGAATGATATAGCCTCTTGTAGTGTGGGGCCCATTCTACGCACCACTTCTTTTGCCAGTTTCTTGTAATTTATGTGTGGCTGCTGGCTGGATGTGGTGCTGGCGTCCGACTCACCCCCATCCTCCTCTGTCTGCTCCCCACGCAGCTCCGCTGTTTGGCGCGTCGGCGCCATTTTGGCCATGCGGCTTTCTCTCACACCTCCGTCCCCGCTTTGTTAATGGCGTTGCTATGCTGCCACCGCCTTTCGCGTTCTGCCCTGCGGCGTTCCGGGTCAACGAGCCTACCTCTCCGGCTCTGGTTTTGCGTGTGAGCGGCGGGGTGATTACTTGCGGGCTATGTGCTGCGGAGCTCCGCTATCCCCTGTCCTCACATGCTTGAACCGGAACCGGAAGTCTCCACAGCCTGGAGTTGTTTTTGGGGTCATTGTCCTGTTGAAAAATAAATGATGGTCCAACTAAACACAAAGTGAATGGAATAGTTTGCTGCTGCAAAATGCTGTGTTAACCATGCTCAGTATACCTTCAATTTTGAATAAATCCAAAACAGTGTCACCAACATTGCAATCCACACCATCACACCTTCTCCTGCATGCTTCACGGTGGGAACCAGAAGTATAGAGTCCATTTGTTCACCTTTTCTGCATTGCACAAGGACACGGTGGCTGTAACCAAAATCTAAAATATGGACTCATCAGACCAAAGCACAGATTTCCAATGGTCTAATGTCCTTTCCTTGTGTTCTTTAGCCCAAACAAGTCCCTTCTGCTTGTTGCCTGTCCTTAGCAGTGGTTTCCTAGCAGCTATGTTACCATGAAGGCTGCTGCTCACAGTCTCCTCTTACCAGTTGTTGTAGAGATGTGTCTGCTGATAGATCTCTGTGCGGCAGTGACCTGGTCTCTAATCTGAGTTGCTGTTAACCTGTGATTTCTGAGGTTGGTGACTTGGATGAACTTATCCTCCGCAGTAGAGGTGACTTTTGGTCTTTCTTCTCTGGGGTGGTCCTCATGTAAGCCAGTTTCTTTGTAGCGCTTGATGGTCTTTGCAACTGCACTTGGGGACACTTTCAAAGTTTTCCCAATTTTTCGGACTGACTGACCTTCATTTCCTTAAGATAAAGATGGCCAATCCTTTTTCTTTACTTAGCTGCTTTTTTCTAGCCATCATACACATTCTAACAGTCTATTCAGTAGGACTATCAGCTGTGTATCTACCTGACTTATGCACAACACAACTGACTGTCCCAACCCCATTTATAAGGCAAGAAATCCCACTTATTAAACTTGACAGGACACCTGTGATGTGAAAACCTTTTCTGTGACTACCTCTTGAAGCTCATCAAGAAAATGCCAAGAGTGTGCAAAGCAGTAATCAAAGCAAAAGGTGGCCACTTTGAAGTCCCCAAAATATAAGACATATTTTAAGTTGTTTCAAGTATATAATTTCACACGTGTTAATTCATAGTTTTGATGCATACATCAAATCTACAATTTTACCAATTTGAATGAGGAGGTGTGCCCAAACTTTTGGTCTGTACTGTATATATAACATGAAGCTGTACAAATGTAAGTATGTCTGTTAAAGGAATCCACCTCGTCACATTTAAAATCACAGATGTGTCCTGTGATTTGGGGAACATCAAAGACCAAAGAGGGAGATTTATCAGAAATGTCTGAAAGCAGAAGTCACAACTCGTTACACTAGCACAGTTCTAGTGGGCATTTTCACCATGCTTTCTAATTACTTGCCAAAAAATATGATTAGTAATCTAACCGCCAATTTACAGGAGCCATTGTCTGTTGGTTATTGTGGCAGTTAGTTTGGACAGCAACCAATTACAGCTCAGCTTCTATTTTATTTCAGGTAATTTATATGAGCTCTGATTGGTTGCTATTGACAACAGAGGGCATTCTTTGTGTAAGACAGCCTATGTGTTATTCACTATTGCAGGCAATGCTGGGTTCTACAGCTAGAAGTACGCAAGGGACACAGTCAAGTCAGTTGTAAGGGGTATTTTTTATTTCGTATCATTGTTATTCAGTGGACACTATAATGTACATGGTATACGTGGTATTTTCAGGGATGCAGTGTGGAAATGTGCTGTCAAATACAAAAAAGGCCAGTTAATTCTGCAGCATAAAGTCATTTTAGGGTGAGTTCGCTATCGCTTACCCAGCCTGACAGCTTGCACCAAGTCTGGGAGTGGTTGCGCTATTTGCTGATCAAGTATTTGAAAGTGAGACTGCATTTTCTGGATTAGTGAGACAAATCTTCTGGCTGCAAGGATGGCAAAACTGACTGTGGGCGCTATCAGTTGTTAATTATGTAAGTACTGTATTTTGTGATAAGGCAAGTGGGTGCCTTTTTTTAAGAATTGCATGGTAATTTTAGATGATGTGATACAGTGGAAGATCAGCGGTGTCAGGCTTGCAGGTGTGGATCCTCTGGACCACTGCAGACTATGACACAAGCCACTACCTTGGACCGGAGTCTAAGTGGTACCCGGTATTCACCAGAGCCCGCCACAAGGCGGGTTAGACAAGCTGTGGCGTGGTACCACCAGGTCGTTCCTCAGGCGTGACTTGTCTGCAGTGGCGGCCAAGGTTGTAGTACAGAGACGGCAGAAAGACAATCTCGTGGTCGAAGTCCAGGCACAAGGTCAGGGCAGGCGTCAGAGTCAGGTCCGGGGTCAGCAACAGGAGGTCCAAGCAGAAGGGTACGGGAACACAGCACACAGGACAGCAGCACGGAAGAACACTGGTACATGGGAACACGGAGGAGCTCAGGTAACACTGGAACACGGAGGGACACAGGAACGCAGGAAAATCGCAGAATATCTTTCTCTTAGGCTGTGAGGCACAAAGATCCGGCAAGAGACACAGGAAGAGGCAGGTTTAAATAGTTTAGCTGAAAATGGCCAGCGCCAATTAGTGGCGCGCTGGCCCTTTAAATTTACTGAAGGTAGCGCGCGTGCGCCCTAGGAACGGGACGAGGTAAGTTAGAAGCAGGGGGATCGGGGCAGCAGTGAAGCGAGGCACGGGTGCACCTGTGACCCGGGAGAGAGGTCACAGAGGCACCCGTGACAAGGGGCACACTCCCACTATTCAAAATAATTTGGAACCTGTGGATTGATTCACCTACATGCCAGGGGAGGGGGGGACGGCACGGAGGGTCATGAAGGGGGGGCTCGACCGGCCAGGGGGTGGGTATAGCTGTCGAGAAGTGGGATGGCGTGGGGCGTTCCTGTCCCCGCACCTGCGTACTCACGGTGGCCAGTGAATTTTGCTTTGTGAAAATTTGCCGGCTGTGTTTATTTTATGCCTGGTGTAGAAACAAACACTTCTCAGGCCCCCAACTGATACATCAAGAGGCCGGAGCCTTTTGATGTATCTGGCGGCGCCAGATGCTCGTTAGGGCTGTAAGGCTGGTGCACGAGTGCTGGTATTTGAAAAATAACCTCCATACAGTGCAGCCAAATGTTTTCTGGTTCTCTGGAATTTTTAGAAATTGGTACATAGAGGAAAGGAACAGAAAATATTTTTTCTTGAGAAGGTGTGTTCTATTCTGTAATGAATGTTGGATAAATTTATGACCTGGAACATAGAGGAGAATGCGTATCAAATGAATGAATTACAGTATTGATAAAACATTATTTTGATCCACTGTCGGAAAACAGGAGAGACATGTAGAATAATCTAGGTTGGTGATTAAATTCTCTTGTGATGTCTGAGTAATTAAAGGGAATCTGTCAGCAAGTTTAACCATGCAAAACAGTAGACAGTGTTAGTTAGCAGAGATAAAGAGCTTCTTATGATCCACTAAAGTTTTATTTAAGAGACATGTAATAAGGATAGATAATCAATATCATGTTGCTAGAAGTCCAAGATCTACTAATTGCACAAATCGGTTGTTCTCAGAGATTTGTAAACAGAATAGAACATGAAATGTGTAGAGGCTGAACCAAGTCACTGCAACTTCCCATCAGGAGTTTCTTTTCCATTCTCTTATTTATTAACTCCATGCCCAACTGTATGTCAACGTCCCTGAGTGTATATAGGATACAAATAGCTAAATATGTTTTGTCCAACTATAAAAGAATCAAGAAATATAGTGAATATTAAGGTCAATTCTGTATATATAATGTATGCAATGAGAAATAAAGTGATATCATTCCAGGAAACCTTAGAGATATGTATATTCATCCTCAGAATCTGAAAATCCATTAAGTCCTGCTGAAAAAAAAAAGGTTCTTTTTACCACTCCTTTTTGGCCAGAGAAAGCAATTATTCAGGGTATGTGGTTTGTTTCTTGGCAGGTAAATTATTCTGATTTTTCCTCTCCTTCCTAAAAAAAGTACAAATCAAATAAAAATAATGTCAGAGATTGATGGACAGTTAAGGCTCTTTCACAATGGCGTTGTCTCCGTTGATCTCCGTTTTCCTTCTGTTTTGTCTCCGTGTTCGCAAAAGAAAATGAAGGTTTAACATTGCCTTGAAAACATCACACCTGTTTTTTTTTGCCTTCCGTGATCTGCATTTGTGAAAAAAATAGGACACTTTTCATATTTTTTTCCATGGACAATGGATCAGTGAAAATACGAGCCAATGCGAAAACACCCATAGAAATCAATGGTTTTGTGAGGCATCCGTGAAAATCACTGAATCATGCACGTGAAAAATAACGCCAATGTAAAAGAGGCCTAAATCTGTTGATAAATGGTCTAATCTGGTTCAGCTGTTTAGGTTGAGGATTCTATTGGCCTTTAGGAGACACAAATTATTTGTTTAGCACGCATAACTTTTGTGATAACTTTTTTAACTTTTCTTTTCATTTTCCATAAAAATTGTAACAGTTCATTGGCCTACCTGACAGACGTATTGCCAAATGAGTGTTTACAAGAGGCGTGGGTCAAGGTGCAGCAGATTACCATATGGAGCCTGTAGGACTCTATATTCTATATAATACTATATTATATACTAGAAAAGCTATGGTAGATATCTTTTGTCCAACAATAAAAGAATGGAGCAAGATGTGAATATTAAAGTCAGTTCTGAATATATAATATATGCAATGAGAAATAAAGTGATATCTTAGAGATACGGAGAAAAGCTGTACATACTGCATTAAAGATAAAATGGAGGAATAATCAAAAGTAGGTTGGGAGAAGGTCGAGAAAATGGAAGAAAGAGAAGGAAATTATCAGACCATTATCTTTTTTTTTTCCTTGGGGGAAAAAATGTAAAAGGAATTAAAAAAAAATGTTTTTTTAATAAAAGCAAATCATATTCCTGATGCTGATTTACTTCACACAAAGATGAACAGGACAAATATAAAAATACAACATTGACCTACCGTATATACTCGTGTATAAGTCCCCTCGGCTTATACACAAGTCAATACACACATATATATATTTAAAAAATAATAAACTTATATACTCACCATCCGGTGGCCCCGACGTGCAGTGCTTCTCCCCCGATGTCCGCGCGGGTCCTCTTCTGGCTTCCGCGCCCGTCTTCTTTCTTCTCTAACTTCGTGCTGGGCACCGCCATGTTTTTCTACCAGACAGCGCCTAGTATGACGCCAGCAGCGGCGCGTCTCCGGGGGAGAACAATGGCGGCGGCCAGCAGAAGAGAGAAGACTGGCGCGGAAGCCTGAAGAGGACCCGCGCGGACATCGGGGGAGCAGCACTGCACGTCGGGCCACCGGAGGTGAGTATTAAGTTTTTTTATTTTTTTTAATGCTGGGCTGTATACTACTGGGGCTGGGGCTGGCTGTTACCTGGGGCAGGCTGTATACTACTGGGGGCCAGGCGTATACTACTGTGGGCAATAGGCTGTATACTACTGGGGGCAGGCTGGGGCAGGCCGTATTTACTGGCAAGTTGTAACTATGGGGGCAGGCTGTATACACTGGGGCAGCTGTATACTACTGGCGGGCAAGCTGTATACTACTGGGGGCAAGCTGTATACTACGGGGGGCAGGCTTAACTATAGTGGGCTGGCTGGCTACAACTGGGGGGGGGGGTCTGTGACCAATGCATTTCCCACCCTTGGCTTATACTCGAGTCAGTAGGTTTTCCCAGTTTTTGCTGGTAAAATTAGGGGTCTCAGCTTATACTCGGGTCGGCTTATACTCGAGTATATACGGTAGTTATACAGTGATTGTAAACATATGTTATTTTTTTTTGCCTTTCTGTTATTTCTGTCTTTCTCTGCCAAGGTGATTGTTGGTGGATCATATAAGGATTCTTCTGGTTTACAAGACTTGAAATAATCACAGTCAGGAATTGCAATTATTTTCCCAATTTGTTCCTAATATCACCTCCAGACTAAAGGACGTGAAGGGGACCGTGCCGGGCAGCGCAGTGGGCTGACACAGGGCGTTACCAACTTACTCCTCTGGGCCTCCAGGCTAGCTACAACCTACAGGCAATGGTTACAGCACCACCCGCTGGATATACTTGGAAAATGTATATCAGGAAAAAATATACTTAGATGTAAAATATAAATAGTCTACTTCTCACATTTTTCTTTTCATCTTAAGCAATACATCTACCTTTTTTAAACAGTTTCTCATGATGAAGTAAAGGATCATGGTTCACAGCTATAGACAGTCATGTGAAGCTTGCTTTACAGGCTTATAGTTACGGTATGTCTTCCTAAGGAGGAAGTAGAATCATAAATGTCAACGGTTCAGGATGACATTAGCTGCTGAATGATCTCTGTGCTCGGCATTTATTTTGGTGAGCTTTTCCATTTCTCAGCTTTCTGATGTAAATTATCTTTCATTACGTTATATAACTATTCCAACAGGTTTTAGTGTAGCAGTATAAATTTACATGATAATGATTGACTTGATAATGATTTACTTGATAATGATTGCACACGGCAGAGCATAATTGGCAAGCCTTGGCCATCATATCTTGCCTCGCACATCACCATATTGCAAAAATGTCCTCTCTTAAAGGAATGATTACAGTGGAAAACTTCAATTTCATTTCTCTACAGTGCATTTAAATATGCCCTATCATTAGACAGTTATCATAACAATAGGCACATAAGCATAGTAACAACAACATGTCAAGGCAATGAAAATGTTTAATAGTGTTGGGATGCCTCTGCATATGCATCAGACATTTGTTAATAGTATATAAATAGTTAACATACAGTGTTTTCCTGTTAAAAATAACAAAAAGGAACACAAGTTTTTCCTTTTAATTGCACGGTAGCTTTGTGAACAAGTTATAACCCTTAATTAAGTGATGGATGGAGGGAATATCTTGTTGCCTAGGCAGTACTGGCATACTAATAAGCAAGCCAACAAAAAAAATCAAGTTTCTATTATTAGCAACTAACGGTAGATCCCAGTGCTGCCCGGCAAAGGAAATAACTGCTCTTATCTATAACAAAATTGAATGGGTTAATAAAAACTGTTTTATATGTGTCTCTCTGTTGACTTTCTAGGACTGTCTCTTTCAGTGACTTTCTCTATATCTGACTGTGACTGTTTCTGACTGTCACTTTGTCTATGGCAGTGGTGGCGAACCTATGGCACTGGTGCCGGGAGGCCTCTCTGTGGGCACATGGGCTGTCTCCCAGGCACAGAGCTTGCCAGACATGGCACCTTCCTGCAGTCTCGGGCAGTCCAAGTAGTGCCCTGCTATTTTAAAGTGACCCATCCTGTGCTGCTTGGTCCTGTCCAAAGAGTGAGAAGATGTGGACAGGGTCAGATTGGAGCTACAAAATTCTGGTAGCAATAAGTTTGTTACTGCCTAAATTGCCGTGTTGGCACTTTGGGAAAAGCGAGTGTTTTTTGGGTCTCGTTTTGGGCACTCGATCTCTAAAAGGTTCGCCATCACTGGTCTATGGGGAGATTTATCAGAAGTATCTAAAAGCAGAACTGCTCTAGTTGCCTATTTGCAACAAATCAGACTCAAGCTTCCTTTTTGCACAGGTGTTTATAAAATGTCAGCTGATCTTTGATTGGCTTCTATGGGCAACTGGAACAGTTTTACCTCAGACATTTCTGATACATCTCCACCTCTCTCTGCATCTTACCTTACACATAAGCATCTTATATTCATTGCCTAAAGTAACCAATCAAAGCTCAGAGCTCATATTAATGACCTGTGGCAGAACAGCAACCAATCATGGCTCAGCTTCCAACTGCCACAGCAGCAGCAGACAATGGCTCCTGTATATGGTGGTTAATAAGTGGATTTTGGAAAGCGCGGGGTGAAAATTTCAGCTGTGCAAAAAAGTGACAGTGTAGATTCGTTTGGCAGACATACATACATACCCACACACTCAGCATTATATATTATATAAGCAACATTCAGAGATCCCTTTCTGATAGTATATTGTGTAGTAAAGACTATAAAATAGATCCAAGGCCCCAGTATGAAACAAGGTGGACTAGGGAAATCTCATTGCCTCCGATCTTACATGTACAATGTACATGATGTCATCATCTCCTGTAAAAAGTGAGCAAAAACACAGGATAATAGAAAGCTATGACCAGAACTGAGCAGGCTTTCTGGAAAGGTATGGGTGTTTTTCCTATTTTTTTTAAAAAGCGTGTTACCCCTGAGGGTTTTTTTTCCAAAAACCCCTTTAACCCTTTAACGACTTGGCCACTTTGCACCTTCCTGACATTGCCCTTTCTTTATAATCTGACATGTGTCACTATAAGTGGTCATAACTTTGGAAAGCTTTAACATATCTGGTGATTTTGAGACTCTTTTTGTGACACATTGTACTTCATGTTGGTTGAGAGATTTAAGCAATGTGTTTAGCATTTATTTATGAAAAAAATGGAATTTTGGCAAAAATTTTGAAAAAAGTGATTTTTTCCAAATTCAAAATGCTCTCCTTTTTGGAAAGTTAGTCATATTACCAAAATAGCTTGATAGCTAACATGTTCCATATGTCTGCTTTAACTTGACATCATATATCAAACATCCTTTCCCCTTTTAGGATGTTAGGAGGCTTAAAACTTTAGGTGTGATTTTTCTGATTTTCACAAAAATCATCAAACCCTATTTTTGGAAGGCCAATTTAGTTAGAAGTGACTTCATAAGGCCTATATGACAGAAAACCCCCACAAATGACACAATTTTATAAACTACTTAGTATTTATGTGTGTCTATTGAAGCTGTGTAACATGGTTGATAAAGGCTTGTGATACGAGCCAAAAACGCGTTCCCAAGTGTCCCTGAGTTAATATGCTGTAAGTTATATTTACTACAATAAAGAATTGAGCTGATGAAGATTGCGAGTGCCGGGATCTTTGTTGAATATTTTATTGTGGCATTGACTCAACCCAGAGTACCGCTCACTTATGGAGTGCCATTTACCTGTTTAAAATTGTTCTACTACTAGTATGTCCATCTTTGCTTTGTTTGAAATCCCCCTGTTTGCTTTTTATAGGCTAAATTTGACAGAAACATTTGACATGTGTCAGGATTCATCTGGACAGCCTTAGTGGTACATAACTGAGGAGAACCCCACCAAGTGACACACCTGTAAAGTACACACCTTAAAGAATTTAGCAAGGTATAATATGTGTATTTGACCCTACAGGTGAATGATCCAATTAGGCCCTAAAGAGGAAAAAGGTGAGGATTTTAGCATAAAGGTTCATTTCACCCCCTCATTTTTATAAACCACAAGGGATAAAAGATTAAAATAACCCCCAAAAATGTGTAAGACAATTTCTCCAGAGTGTAGAAATACCCCACGGCTGCATATAAAATGTTTATGGGCTCATTGTAGAGGAAAAGAGGGATTTTGGCCTTTTAGACAGTTTTGGCAGAAATCCTTTACATTTGTCAGGATGCATTTAGAGAGCCCTTGTGATATAAAACAAAGGAAAGCTCGAAAAGTGACCCTAAATTTGTGTAATAAGTATGACTTGCACATTTGAACAGCACATGAGATTTGTACAGTGCCATATGCACGGCCAGCGTTTTGTGTACCATATCTTCGTTTTCCATAGGGCGCTGTACGACTTCAGCAAATGATCTGACAGATCAAACCCACCCATGTGTTTATTGTAAGCCAGGATGCCGTCTGGCTTGGGGGCAGCGGTGGTGCTACCTGTCGAGGTGCTGGAGTCCCCATGAATTGTGGTCAGAACAAGGACATCCCTTTTTGTCCTTATACTTGACCAACACCATGTTCTGATTGCTGAGCGCCTTGATGGCCCCTTTTCTAAGTGGCTGCCTAACAAGGTGGTAACCCTTATCCAGCAGTGGGTGCATGGATTTTTCTGATTTTCACAAAAATCATCAAACCCTATTTTTGGAAGGTTGCCTCAGCCTGCGGCCCAAACTCTGCATGTTATAATTTACTACTGAACCTTAGTCTCGCTGTCACCAATGATGCAGAGAATATTGTACATGAAAAAATAAATGTAAAAAATAAGACAGATTTACGATTTTGTCCAATATTCAGTTAGACAAGCTAAGTTTGGACCATCAATCTAAAAGTATGTGAGATTTATTAAAGTGGATGATAAAAAAAAAAAAGTTTCCAATAATCTTTATTTTTTCCAAAGTACATGCAAATATTAAAAGTGGAAGCTGAGTGAAGACAGAATCTAGGCAAAAGCCTAGACATTTCGGATAAACACTATATTTATATTCATGGCTAACAAAATAACCAATGAGTCTGAGGATATATAGCATTGACCTGGGGTCATGTGACTAGTTCTAGCCAATAGGCACCAACAGTAAGCGGACCAATACAATCTAAAAACCAACATATTGCATTATCTCAAGACTAGGCCATTTAATGGCTTTTCTCTTGAATTACTTGCTGTACATTGTTGCATAGTACTCCAAGGATTAGTCCTGGAAAAGGTGTCAGCTGACCTGGTGCATCAAGAGATATTGGTGCAATGCACCAGCAAGCCAAACTAAGAATGGTCAGGAACAAGCCAAGGTCAAGTTTTGTCAGGAATCAGACTACAGGTCAAAACACATCATTGGGAACATCACTGGACAAAGAGGCAGAATGGTTGTTTTAACAAATCTAGGTATAATTTAGACAAGGGTTGTCAAGCTCTGTCCCGTGGTAAATACCAGATGTCTACTAGTGATGACCCACAAGTGCTTTCACCATCAATACTATTTAATTATAAGTTATTGAGTAAGTCTTGCTGTAAACGCTTCAAACCTGCCTTTGCTGTGGAGCGATGCACTGTTCCAATTATTGGCATGAGGATCTGGCCAACCAGTCAGTAGTAGTCACACAAAGGACACTAATAAGATCCAGGAGCCACATATGTTGCCTCCTATGGTAGGGATTACAATTGCCTCTTTTTGCAGGATAATGCCCAACCACACTTAGAGCAAGGGTTTCCCTAATAATTACCAAGTGTACTTTGGATACTATACACAACCTCCATACCCAAACTAATTTTAATATCCAGACTAGAGAAGGGTCAATGAGGTACTTGGTCCCTATTCATTGCACATTTATCTCCAATTAACTAAGCCTTTCACTCAAACATTGATATCACTTACATATATCATCATTACTTTGCCAGAAATTTTCATTCTTGTCAATAAGTCTACTATATTTTAGCATTTAACCACACTTTTTACACAATAAAAGAAGGCAATCCAAGTGGATAAACCTGCAATATGTTGTTTACAGCAGATAAAATATCCACTTAGCAATAAACTTGTCACTTTCAAAGTTGCACATCAATCTTCAACCTCAAGTGAATGCTAAAGCTGACAGGAAATTAAAGCGCTAAGAAAAAGATAAAGTACAAGGTCCAGTAAACACATCCCAACAAATATCGAGCGAGTACTTATAGTCCATTATTTTACTAGGATCATGGTATATTTTATATCCCTTTTGCAATGTTTAGAGATGGTGAATTTGTGAGGGATTTAAAGTTTTGGATTATAATTTTTGAACATTCCATCTATCTTCCTCTATAATATGTTGGCTCTCTAAAGTCTGCATGACAAGGCAGTAAGTGGAGCTTGTTGGTTCAAGTGCACAGTGTAAATTACTGACTTAATTTCCGTGGCTACACTATCATGTGGAGAGTATGGTGTAATACAAAGAGTTCAATTCTTCACATGGATTGGAATAATCTGCCCACCTGCTACACAAGAATTAAATATTAGATCTGAAATGACATTTGGAGGCTAGCGGGCTAGCAATGTAATGAGAAATTGTGCAGCAAGGTTTGAAGAACCTAGATATATTATAGACAACCCAATTTACCCACAGTCAGATTACATGCAACTACGGCTCTATAATAACTTTTCTGAACATTGAAATTTTGATTGTTTTAAAAAAAAATGAAATAATAATAATATACACACATGTACAGATATTGTTAGATGCATTCATATATACAGTGGTGATTAACCATAAAACACAATTTGACAGTATTAATTGGATAAAAGGGATTTTTTGATAATTAAAAAAACACAAATTTTTCTCATTTTCACTTGTGTTATTGAATAAATTTAAGTTATTGACCATTGAAGTCAGGTCATTAAAGCCCCACAATTTTCACAATTTGACAGGGTATCCAGGGAGCAGTAGCAAGGGTCTCAACGCAATTCAGCACATTTGAGTAGGGTGAAAGAAATAAGAACAATGGCTTGAGCAATGTGAACTGCCTAATGATGCAAGATTTTTATTTTAAGTGTCAAAATTCATCAAATGTTCATTATAATTACTGTACTCTCTGGTGGTCCTGGCTCTCCTTGAAGAGATGTAGCTGATGAAGTGACTTCTATAGGCAGTGCTATGAGCCCTGAAACAACTAGTGATTCCTAGTTAGAGAGTAAATATTTATCAGTGACAATAGAGAGAAAGCGAATGCCAAAAGAAAAGCACACATGTCAAACCGCAAGGTATTAGAGACTCAACTCCTTCCCACATCATGACATTGAGGAACGCTATGAGTGTATTTCGTTATGATGGGAAGTCTGGCTTTTCTTAGTAAGCTGGATCATTAGGCTCCGCTCACTAAGAAGAGACGTCTGTTCTTGCTTCCTAATGGCTCAGTCCAGACAGTCAACCCATTCCACTTTTAACCTGATTAGGGTCAAGTTAAGCAAGCCATCAGCTCACTGAAGGGAGCGGAACATTAGATCCGACTCATTCGCGACCCATCACTAGTATTTTGAGCACCATGACATTCCCCAACGCCATAGAGATCGCATGGATCGCATGGTTCTGCATGAACAGCCGGGATCGCGATAATCACAATCGGTCAAACAAGACGGCAGCACCTAAAAGGGTCAATCTCCTCCCGATGATGGTTCCCCTCCCTTGCGCCAGGCTCCACATAACCCTTGATAAATTCTCTGAGTGGTGTAGTTTCCAAAATATTATAATGTTTGGGGACTCATTGTTATGGTACCTCAGACACTTTACAAATGCGTAATCACTAGAGATTACTTTTCAAAAATTCTAATTCGCCGAGTTCTGTCAAAATTTGATTCGACCCGAATCATGGCGAATCACATTTAAAAAAAAGTTGAAGAACGTTGTTCCATGCTCAAATATGCATAGGGAGCGTGGTTTGGTCTTCAAACAATGCTGTGTTTTACTATGACACGCACATGACAGCAACCTGACAAGCTGAGGGCCAAGATCCCACTATAATATCAAAGAGTGCACTCTATTAACACGGACATCAGATGATTCCATAGATTACGACAGAACCTGTTCTGTTAAACACAGATACATGTAGACACCTCCCAAAAGAGTGCAGAGGGTGTCGGCAGTAATGTTGCATTGACGTCATTTCGCCCTTCTTTTTATCCGTCAGTGTCCGCTTTCAATCGGTCAATAATCCATCAGTATTGCTAAAGACAAGAACAAACAGGAGTGGATCCAAAACAGAGATGACCAGTATTTACATGTCCATTGTGTTCTGTATCCACTCCTGCTTTTGGCTATAAATCCTGAAGCTTTTTATTTGCAACATCCCCCACCAGGGCCTAGCCTTTTCTTGGGGCCTGGAGACAGCTGGGACCCGGAATACCTGAGTGGCTGGCTGTTGCGGCCTAGGTACGCTAATGTCACGGTACTTGGTATGGGGACCGGAGGGCTGTCCTACAGCCTGGCAGGTCTCCAGCAGGTGGTGTTGGCAAGAAATGATGAGGGAGAGATGTTTATAGTGGTTCTCCCTGTGGCAACTCTTTGGGGTCTGAAGTATGAGTCCCTGTGTAATGGATAGGGTGCCCGTGATGGTGACAGCCGTAGTAGCAGGGATCAGACGGAGGCAGACGTTGTACAAAAGAAACTTACAGTTCTTTATTGGAATCAACAGGAACAGTGTATAACGTGCCCAACGAATCTTGACAAATAGGAAAATGCTGGGGATGCACTTGGAGAGGGAACCACAGGGATTGATCACCAGCCTGGGTGCAAGGGCAGGCTGGGAGATAGCTGTGTCCTAGTAGGATGCTTCAGCTTGTCCTGGGTTACTTCAGATATCACCCTTGAAGGTAGGATGAAACCCCTTTTCTCTCACTAACTCCTCAGAGCTGCTCAGGCAATGAGCTGGCTCTCCTCTGTCTGACTAGACTGGTCTGATCTGGTTTACTGGCTGCACTGTACTCTCTCCCTCAGATACCAACTGAACTCTTGTCAGTCTTCCTCTGACTGACTCCTGTCAGACTAACCTCTAGAACTTTCCTGACCAGGGGTTTTATTACTCCCCCTGGTCAGGTGGTGGTTACGCCTCCAATTGCATCCGAGCTTACAATACAATATAAGAACAAGTGTGATTGGCTGATGGAATCACATCACATTAAACAATTAACTCATGCCTTACCAGGCAGGATCTACTGCTGCAGTGTTCCCCGTGTTGTGTAGTGACCTGCTGTGGGGTTGATCAGACTCCACACAGGTTGCAAGCTACATATTGGGACGTATTTGCAACAACCCCTCTGCCTTGTATCAGCAGGGGTGTTGCACATTCCTTCTGACAGATGAAATGAAGGGGAAAACCAAACACAGTGGCAACGTCATAGAGGAGGATGGAGGTTAAAAACAGCATTATGGAAATCCCAGGGTGTTCCAGGGAGACAGTGGTCAGTTGGCAGTGAGTAGGCCGCAAAGTGGCACAATGACAGATTTATGGAGGTGGCAGCAACAATGTAGGCCAGAGAGTGGAATAATGACAGAGTGTGGAGGTGGCAGTAGCGGCACCAGTTCAGAGAGTGGCACAATCGCAGTGTGTCTAGGTGGGCGGCAGCAGTAGCAGCAGCAGGAGATCAGTAAGAGGAACAATGACATATTCTGGAGGTGGCAGCCAAAAATTTGTTCCCACAAATCACTGGATTCATGCAGAACCAAAGTTTTTCCTGAAATTCTAAATGAATTCCACTTTGTTAGAATCGATTCGCCCATCTCTACTAATCACCTAAAAGCAACATCAATAAAATATGCCCTCTGAAAATTTAATTTTGTTCCTTCCGTTCTGTGTGCTGCAGTGGGCCTTTAAAGTAGTTTACATTCCCACATGGGGTATTGCCCTACTCGTAAGAAACGGCACAACAAAATCTCATAGGTGTTTTCTCCTTTTATCCTGCATGAACATGTAAATTTTAGGACTAAATCATTTTATTGTCAAAATTAAAAATTCCAAATAGAACCTCCATTTTGTTTTAATTCTTGTGAGATGCTTAAAGGGATAACCCGATGAATTGTCTTATGAAAATGTAATTAAAAATGTTTAAAATCGCTGTTCAAAATGTAAGCCACCTAATTTCCTAATAAAATAAACAAGTCAACATAAAGCAGACATGTTGTTATTGTTAGTTAGCAACCAATTAGGGTAGTTAGGCTAAATTGTATGATGGGGGTATGATGGGCATAACATTTAGAAGTCAGAAAATCACAAATTTTTTCCAAATTTTCACCAAATTTAAAAAACAAAACAAAAATAAGTACAAAAAAATTCAACTAAAATATAGTGCAAATATAGTGCAAACCAGTCTGAAAAAAATTCAGTAACAAAGTGTTTCAAAGTTATAACTGCAAATTGTGACACAGGCAAATTTGAATAATGTGGCTATCCTAAAAGTGAAAATGAGCTGTGTTCTTAAAGGGTTAAAGTAAACCTACCATCATAAATCTACCTAATAAGGTAGATCTGATGGTTGGTTCTTGTTCACCCACTAAACATTTATCTTTAGCTAACCCCTTAATGCTTTCTAAACTAAGCTAAACTTAATCTAGCAAAAGGCTACTGGGTTGTGGATTAGACTTAGTGGAGCGTCCCGGTTGCCTCTACAATCCCTCCCTACCGGTATGTCTTTGGCATGCTCCTACTTCAGCTCTTAAGTGCTATATCGGAGCTCTGCACATGCGCAGTAGCTCTGGCACCAATGCTGACACAAAAGCGTATAGCTAATTTACATATTAGCTAGATAAGGTTTATCTTACTTTAGAAAACATTATAAGGTTAACTAAAGAAAGATTAGGGTTTAGTAGGTTAATCGGAACCTACCATCAGATCATTTCTTTTAAACTGGAATCCATAACGTTTATAAAAAATATATTGTGGCAGGAATAATTATTTACCCATTGTGTTCCACGAGTATCCTTTTTTCAGACAAGTCTCGTTGACCTGTTTAAGGAGTTCTCTAGTGCAGATAGGTTGCATTTCAATTGTACTTAGAAATGCAATTTAAGTACAACGAGATCATGCTGCTCCCATCTGCAGATGCGCTTGGACTTAAACAATTGCTAGCCGGTAAACAATGCAACCCATGTGTTGCTCGCTCCAAAACTACATTCACAAGACTGGGGGTCCCATGTTAAGATATTAAATGAAGCAGCACGTCAAACATGCCTCCTGACACTCCTGGCCACAGTATGGCAGTGGTCTGCTATATCCGGTGCTGTGCTCAGCAATTTACAGTCTGTCTTACTCATTTATTTCTTACTTGTGAAAGAAGCCTAAATAAGTAAGAATTAATAAACATGTATGCCTTGCCAAATTTGTGGCCAGATATATGTCCCCACAACATCTATGTGAAAGGCGCGTTACTGTAGTATCAGGAAACCCATTCTCGTGAACTACAGAGTTCCAAGAAGTTGGACTCTCAGTGACCTGTGGATAGGGAATAACATTCAAAGTTAGTGCAACTCCTTTAATTACCTGTATCAAACACATGAGGTGTAAGAGATCTTGGGGAATGGATATTTTCTGCAACTGAGAAAGGATTAAAAAAAAAATGGTTTGCAAATGTCCAGGTCCCAAGACCTCTAAGGGTGGTAGCACACATGAGGCTTTAAACCCGTTTTTAGGCCGTTAGCGCAATGTTAACACCAATGTTAACATTGTATTAACACATTTTAACATGATATTAAAATGTGTTGACAGCAACGTAGTTAGACAAATCTCTTCTTGGCTGCTCTGATGCATTTAAAAACGCAAGTGTTAACGGAACATGTGAACAGCTGTCACATAATATGCGGTTTGGTGCAATAAATCACTAAACATATATTTGGTAACAGGTGTAAGATCCTTGCTTTATTATCCCATCCCCTGAGTATGTGGGATCAGAATGACTCATATCTACAACAGTTTGTGGGAAAAGCCTTCTGTGGATGAGGAATATGTACCTCATAAAGATCATAAAACTAAATGACTACATATAACTGAACTATATAGGAGAACACAAAGTAAAAGTGCAGATGCGGCACGGCATTTTGTATGGATAACAGGCACCTGCTGGTTAGCTTACAGCCTTCTACATCTGTACAGCAGCTTGTGATGCTTAATACTGCAGTCTCATGGGTTCACAACAGAAACTTACAAGTGATATTCTACCTTTGATATTTCTAGCAAGGGTTTGCCTAGGGTTTTGTGGTTTTCATGAGATGTGACAGGCATTTTTATTATTGCTTACACATTCTGTTGATCCCTGGCCTAGTAAGGACCTTTCGCCATCTCTAGCAACTCCAAATCTTTACATTCTTCAATAGATGAAACCGCGAATTCTGATGTAGTTGAAATTCTCTCTAACCCAAGAATAACTTGGCAGAAAAAAAACAAAAAGCAGTTTGTATTGCTTCTTCTTAAAAGGGAACCTGTTAGGTACATCTGGCCCCTTCATTTACTGTAGGAGGTTGCTCTTCATGATGACAGTGGCTCTTGTAAATTATAAAATGAACACCCCCCACCACTCTGCACTCCTGTGAACCAAGTAGCTGGGTGTTCCGGAGCCGAGTCAGGATGCAACACCCCCAACCTCCTCTGTCCTCTGGTAAACACGCCCCCTGCATGTACCCCTTTTCCGAGGGATTCACTTTATAATTTATGGGAGCCACCAACCGATTTCATATCATACAGAGCAACTCTCTACTATAATGAGATAGGACCTACGGTTTGAGGGGCCAGATTTGCCTTACAGGTTTCCTTAAATATCAATATTTTTGTTTCCCTACTGTCAGATGGGTGGATTCAGGCTGACTGGTTCTGCTCCCAGGAACACCCATCCTGTAATGTATGCTGGGTACTGAAACTATGCTAATTAGGCTCTCTGTTGTCAGATGGGTGATCCCTTCCTTCTAAAATCAACTTTGAAAATTATGCTAATTATACAGAAGTGCCAAAAAGAGGGAGGTTGAAGCTTGTGAAGTGCTCAACTTTTCTTTTAATATGTCACTTTAATAGTCCTAAGAAACAAGTCTTCACCCCACCACGGTGTCTGGAGATGGAAGGTATTCCGAAATCAATTACTATTGCTTCAGTTTCCAAATCAGTTCCTTTTCCAGGCTATGCAGTAACTAAGCAACTAAGTCCTATAAGGAATTGGGCAGAGACGTGATGCAAAAGGGTTTATTATAAAACCTTTTTTAACCCCTTAATAATACAGACCTTTTTCGTTTTTGTGTTTCCATTTTTCACTCATTTATAATATATCATAACTATTTTCATATTTTTGCATTCACTCCTTTATGTGGGTTTCTTTATTCTTTGGTTTGGTACGATCATGGAGATAAAAAATTTTATGTAGATGTTATGTGTGTATATACTCTCCCTGCCTAACTCTCCGTCACTCATTCTCCCTGTGTGTCTTTATGTCTCTATCCATATTAGCTCACACATAAGCGTCTTATACCCATTTCCTATAGTAACCATTCAAAGCTCAGAGCTCACAATAATGACCTGGTTCAGCCAATCATAGCTCAGGTTCAAACAGCCACAGCGGCAGAAACAGCAGACAATGGCTCCTGTATATGGTGAGTAATAAGTGTATTTTGTAAAGCGGGGGGGGGGGAGGGGTGAAAGTTTTGGCTCAAAACCGAATCTATACAAACATCCACTCATATATATATCTCAGATTAATTAAAATGTGAATGTCAAGATGGGAATAGCTCTTTAAGAAGGAAAAAAGCTAACCCCTGTGACTGTTTTATACAGAAGACACCTGATCTGTATGAAGAGTTCTTAATCTTTTAACAATGTGCATGTTCAGACTAAGTACCTTGTTCCCATTTCAAAAAAGAGCGGGGGAAAGTAGACAGAGTCAAATGATTTATATGTCAAAGACATGTAGACATGTCAAATCAGATTTATATTTTAAACCTATTACAAAGTTACAGATCTATTTGCATACAGATTTAACCCCTTATCCACATGTGACGTATCTATATTTCACATGTCGGCTGTGGGTGTATGGAGAGGTCTCTCCATACAAGGTCGGCATGGTTCAGAGCTTATACAGCTTTTTACATGGAAAAATTTTAAAAAAAAGGTTATAGATTTTTGAATGTGGGGAGTGAAAAAAAAAAAAATAAAAAATTGCAAAATCGAAAAAGGGCATAGGAGGGAAGGGGTTAAGGCTTACAGCAATACCAAACAGCACTAGGACAAGTGCGTTATGGTTACATTTCTGAAAATATAAAAGCAGAACTTCTTCACATATTAATTATTTTGTCTCATTGAATTTATGCCCCACCCACCAACAGGATGAATGTAGCTATGTCACAATTTTTTATAATATTTTCCATAATATTTTGTGGATATATTTAACTATAATATTATGATCTTTAATAAATTGGAGAACTTGATGCAGGACAGACCAGGCTATTAATATGTTTGTATTGTGATTTATACTATTAGTTTTCACTGTCTTTTATAAAATGGATAAAAATTGTTTGGATTGGCGCAATATGGTGAAGAACCTTTAACGAGTGTCGCTGGTATCTATAGAAAGGTGACCTGCACCCAAATCTACCACGTGGTTACCACACAATCGGAAGCCACGAAATACATAAAACAAATAATTACGATACCTGCGCCAGAATCAAAAGGTGTATCTATATATACATATAGAATAACAGTAGGTGCCAGAAATGGATACAATTAATTCTCCATAATGTTCTAGTTAGAGGAATATAGATTAGTCTGAACTATGGTGGTTTGTTAATAAAATTGTTAATAAAGATAGTGATGCGTTTATGTTATTACCTGGTTCCTATTTCACCGGCTACTTGTCAGTTTTCCGGGATGCTGTGATTCTCTTCAGTTGAGTAGCAGTCCGATACTCTAAGTGTATTTTGCTAAAACGCTGGGTTTTGAAGAGTCCAGTGCACTGTTATCCACGTAGATGGAAACCCGTGGAGGAAAGCCCCGGCCGGTGGCTCTACCTCTACACTTGGTTCCGGCAGGTCTTCGTATGGTGACGTCACCAAAGAACTACGGTAAGTCGAGATGGACACAGTTTCCTACGCGTTTCGGAGGATACTTCCTCCTTCGTCAGGGAATCCTGTTTCTGCAGATTAGTCGCAGTTTTATAGGCTGGAACCAGGTACGTGGATTTTGTATAATTGGATAAGATGTTTACAGTGTATAGTGCACTAATATTGGCCTCAATAGATAACAAAAGCCATTGATAGTATGTGCTTTAGGTAGTAAAACTAATTAAAATTGTGTTTTATTTTGTAACTCTAAAAAATACATGAAATTAAAACAAAGAAATAGTAGAAAGAATATATAATGTGATTAATATATGTATGTACACCACTATGTGTACATACATATAGGTAAAACATAATAATAATTAATATCCTCTTTTTCGTTCATCTTTATCTTTATTTTTACATAAATCCGAACAATTCTATTTCTTGATTAAGACCCATTGGAGCCAATGTATCCAATAAAAATATCCATTTGCTCTCTGCACGAGACATTTGAGCAATATAGTTTCCACCTCTCCAGTTATGAAGAATCTTTTCGATTGCAAAAAACTGCGAACCAAAGAAACATCCTTGGTGGAACATCTTATAGTGTCTGGACAAAGGATGCTCTTCCAACCCCTTCTTAATATTGCGTCTGTGTTCACTGATTCGATCTTTTAGAGCTCTCTTAGTGCGGCCAACATAGAGTTTATTGCATGGACACTTGATGCAATATATTACTCCTTTGGTGTGGCAATTTATGTGGTTAGTGATTGTATATTTATTAGTACATGATTGAGGGCCAAATGTTCTAATGGTTTGTTTTGTATGTGTGATTTTACATGAAGCACAACGGGTGCATGGAAAGAAGCCGTCTGCTTGTAAAAAGTTTTTTTGACGTAATATAGTAGACTTATTGTTGTTTTTAACAGTTGGAGCTACCATCATCCCAATATTGCGTGCTTTCTTAAAAATGAATTTAGGTTTTTTTGTCAAATGGGGTCCAATTGTTTTATCTTGAGTGAGAATACTCCAATGGCGATGGATGATGCGTTTTAAAACTACGCTATCTTGTGTATATTGGGTAACTATGGGCACCTCTATTTTTGTTCCTATTTGTGTGGATCTTATACTTTCTTCATTTTTTGAATCTATCCTAGTTTTTTCAACTAAAATGTCTGCCCTCTGCACGTTACCAATAATGTTCTCTGTAGTTTTTAAAGAAATTTCATCATACCCCTTTTGTAGGAATTTTTGGTGTACTGATTGAGCCTCTTCTTTATAGATGGCCAGATCTGTGCAATTTCTTCGGTGACGTAAGAATTGGCTTTTAGGTATATTTTCAAGCCAAATCGGTAGGTGACAGCTGGTTTTCAAAATTAAACTATTGCTATCCGTGGGTTTTGAAAAAGTTTTAGTTTTGATGCCCTCATCTTCAATATAAATGGTTAGGTCTAGAAAGTTGATACTCTCCTGGCTAAATGTGGAAGTGAATTCTAAATGATATTCATTCTGATTAATTTCTACAAGGAATTTTTGAAGGGATTGTTCATCTCCTGACCATATAAATATGACATCATCGATGAATCTATGCCAGAGGACCAGGTTCGCAGCAAGCACGCCACTGGGGAAAATTTGGGAGTCCTCCCATTTGCCCACATATAAATTGGCGTAACTTGGTGCGAACCTGGTCCCCATGGCCGTTCCCCATGTCTGCAAATAAAAGTCGTCCTCATATTTAAAATAGTTATGGTTTAAAATAAATGCAATACATTCTCCAATATAATTTATTTGATCTTCTGTCATAACATTCGTTTGTTTAAGAAAATAGTCCACTGAGTCTCTTCCTCGGTTGTGTTCAATAATTGTATATAACGAGGTGACATCAAGTGTACCCAAAATAAAATGTGGCTGCCATTTGATAGTATTTAAAATCCGTAAAATATGAGCAGTATCTTTTAAATAAGCTGGTAAATTTTGTACATATGGTTGCAGCATATGATCTACATATTCAGATAAATTTGATGTAAGGCAGCCTATACCGGATATGATAGGTCTGCCTGGAGGTTTGGTTTTGGATTTGTGAATTTTCGGTATGTGGTACATAATAGCGATTCTTGGTGTAAGGATGTTAATATGTTGGTATTCTTTTTTATTTAAAATTTTTTGCTCTAAACCTTTTTTAGCTAAAATTCCCAATTCTTTTCTATAAATAATGGTGGGATCAGATTTTAATTTTAGATATGTTTGTTGATCTCCCAAAAGGCGAAGAGCTTCCTGATGGTAGTCAGCAACATTTTGGACAACTATACTGCCCCCTTTGTCCGCTGGTCGGACTGTGATCTTATTATTTCTTTGTAGGGATAGAATGGCCTGTCTTTCTTTACTGTTCAAGTTATTCTGGTATTTATTCATACCGATATCTTTAACTTTCCTGATATCTCTAATTACCATGTGTTGAAAGACTCTAAAAGCTTCCGAATATTCATTTTGGGGATTGAACTGGGATTGCGGTTTTAGTGTAGTATGGACAAAACGGTCCGGAGTACTAGGTTTAGTACTACACATTGGTTTTTTAAGAAAGTATTTTTTGATAGCTAAATTCCGCATGAATTTCTTAATACCTATGAAGGCATTGAATTTATCAAAACGTGTTGTAGGTGCAAATTTTAATCCCTTTTGAAGTAGGTCAATTTCTCCCTGGTTTAGTTTATGATCACTTAGGTTAAAGATTTTTTGGCCAGTGTCTAATTTACTTATATTTGTTTCTTTATTGTCGGATATTTTTATGTTATTGGTTCTCATTTTATTTTTGGTGAGTTTCCCCGCCCGTTTCCCGCGTTTGCGTTTCTTTTTTGACCCCCAAAAAAATTTGGATTTGTGGTGATTTTTTTCCCCATTTTGATTTTTGTTTTTTCATTTTTCGGGGTGCGATCTTTGTTGTTGAAATCTACATCTGATTTGCCATCTATTTTACGGTTAATGATATTTGATGTATTCCTTGTGATGATTTTTTCTCTACTAGATTTTTCTACTGTTATTTCCTCAATTTCTTCATTAGTATCTAGTACACTTACATTACTTAATATTTCATATCTATTGGGAGTTGGTGTAATGATTGGTTCAGTGTTTTGTTGGGGCTGGGGAACTGGGGTTTTTCTTTGATTAATAATGATGTTTGGAGTCAATGGAACAAGGTTTACTGATCTCTCTTTCATAGGTTCAGAAGTTATTATAGAGGTAATACTGTGTGTCGTTAAATTCTCCATATTTATTGAATTGCAACTTAAATTATCTATAGTATTGTATATTTCAGAAATATTATTCCAGTCTGTTTCTGAGTGTTCTACTGGTTCTTTTTCTAAGCTTTCGATATGTGGAACAGAATCTCTTAAAAATTTTCGTCTCTTTTTTTCTATAATTTCTTGTTCTTTTAATTTAATACGATCTTTGATATTTGATGCCAGGTGGGATATTTCTGGATGGTTTTTAAATGGTCTTATTATTTCAAAAAGGTCTAATATATGTCTGTTAATCTGACTCATTTGGTTGCGTCTTTTACTGATTATGAAATGCACCGCCTGTTTGGAAAAGTCATGGAACATATCGTTCCATTCATGTTGGATATTTGGATCCCCCATATCGCCAGAAAGGGTTTTATATACGACCAGACCTTTTGGTATGGTGTCGAACTCCAGGTATTTTTCTAGTGATGCAATTTCCCAGAGGGCTTTCATTTCTAGTATTAGATGTTTTTCCAGGGTTTTTATAGCTGAGATTGCCTCGAGAAATCTTTTATTTTCAGATGTGTTATGGGATTCTTTATTCTGATTTGAAAAACGAAAGAATTTTTGGATATTGGTGATCCTTTCCTTACGGTCTAGCCATAAGGTACTCATTTTGTTCCACCTATGCAGCCGGTTCCAGACGCAGGTCAAGAGATAAAAAAGGATAAAAATTGTTTGGATTGGCGCAATATGGTGAAGAACCTTTAACGAGTGTCGCTGGTATCTATAGAAAGGTGACCTGCACCCAAATCTACCACGTGGTTACCACACAATCGGAAACAGACTGGAATAATATTTCTGAAATATACAATACTATAGATAATTTAGTTGCAATCAATAAATATGGAAATTAACGACACACAGTATCTACCTCTATAAACTTCTGAACCTAGGAAAGAGAATCAGTAAACCTTTTCCATGACTCCAAACATCATTTTAATCAAAGAAAAACCAGTTCCCCAGCCCCACAAACAACATGAATTCCAATCATACACCAACTTCCCAATAGATAGAAATATTAAATTAAGGTATAGATACTATGAAGAAATTGAGGAAATAACAGTAGAAAAACCAGTAGGAGAAAAAATCATCACAAGAATACAAATATCTTAACCGTAAATAGTGGAAACAGATGAGATTCAATAACAAAGATCGACAAAAATAAAAATAAAAATCAAAAGGGAAAAAAATCACCACAAATCCAAATTTTTTTGGGGGTCAAAAAAGAAAACACAACGCGGAACGGGCGGAAACTCACCAAAAATAAAATAGAACTAATAAAAAAACCTATAAAGAAACAAATATAAGTAATTAGACACTGGCAAAAAATCTTTAACTAAGTGATCATAATAAACCAGGAGAAATGACTACTCCAAAGGGATTAAAATTTGCACCTACAACACGTTTGATAAATTCAATGCCTTCATAGGTATTAAAAATTATGCGAATTAGCTATAAAAAATACTTTCTTAAAAACCAATGTGTAGTACTAAACTTCGTACTCCGGACCGTTTTGTCCATACTACACTCAACCGCAATCCCAGTTCAATCCCCAAAATAATATTCGGAAGCTTTTAGAGTCTTTCAACATATGGTAATTAGAGATATCAGGAAAGTTAAAGATATCGGTATAATAAATCAGAATAACTTGAACAGTAAAGAAAGACAGGCCATTCTATCCCTACAAAGAAATAATAAGATCAAGTCCGACCAGCGGACAAAGGGGCAGTATAGTTGTCCAAAATGTTGCTGACTACCATCGGAAGCTCTTCGCCTTTTGGGATCAACAAACATATTGAAATTAAATCTGATCCCACCATTACTTATAGAAAAGAATTGGGAACTTTAGCTAAAAGGTTTAGAGCAAAAAATTCTTAAATAAAAAAGAATACAACATATTAACATCCTTCACCAGAATCGCTATTATGTACCACATACCGAAAATTCACAATCCAAAACAAACCTCCAGGCAACCTATCATATCGTATAGGCTGCCTACATCAAATTTATCTGATATTAGATCATTCTGCAACCATATGTACACAAATTTACCAGCTTATTTAAAAGATACTGCCATATTTTACGGATTTTAAACTATCAAATGGCAGCCACTTTTATTTTGGGTACACTCGATGTCACCTCGTTATATACAATTATTGAACACATCGAGGAAGAGACTCAGTGACTATTTCTTAAACAAACAATGTTATGACAAAGACAAATAATTATATTGGAGAATGTATTCATTTATTTTAAACCATAATATTTTAATATGAGGATGACTTTTATTTGCAGACATGGGGAACGCCATGGGGACCGGTTCGCACCAAGTACCAATTTAGATTGGGCAAATGGAGGATCCCAAATTTTCCCCAAGGCGTGCTTGCTGCGAACTGGTCTCTGGCAAGATTCATCGATGATGTCATATTTATGGTCAGGAGATGAACAATCCCTTCAAAATTCCTTGAGAAATAATCAAATGATATATTTAGAATCACTTCACTTAGCCAGGAGAGTATAATTTCTAGACCTAACCATTAATATTGAAAGGCATAAAACTAAAACTTTTTCAAAACCACGTATAGCAAAGTTTAATTTTGAAAACCAGCTGTCACCTACCGATTTGGCTTGAAAATATCCTAAAGCCAATTCTTACTCACACACGAAGAACACCCAGAAAGAAACACCATGATGCACAGATCTGGCCACTATAAAGAAGAGGCTCAATCAGTACATCAATTCCTACAAAAGGGTACGATGAAATCTTCTAAACACACAGAGAAATATTGGTAACTACAAGGCAGACATTTTTTGAAAAAACTAGATAGATTCAAAAAATGAAGAAAGATAACTATCACAAATAGGAACAAAATAGAGGTGCCCATAGTTACCCAATATACACAAGAAGCGTAGTTTTAAAACGCATATCCATCGCCATTGGAGTATTCTCACTCAAATAAAACATTGGACCCATTTGAAAAAAACCTAATTTCATTTTAAAAAGCACGAAATATTGGGATGATGGTAGCTCCAACTGTCAAAACAACAAAAGCAGACTACTAACTCAAAAAAACTTTTACAAGCAAGGCTTTTTCCATGACCCGTTGTGCTTATGTAAAATCACACATACACAACCAAACCATTAAACATTTGCCCTCAATCATGTATAATAATATGACAATCACTAGCCATAAATTGCCACACAAAGGTAATATATTGCATCAAGTGTCCATGCAATAAACTTATGTTGGCCGCACTAAGAGAGCTCTAAAAGATCGAACTGAACACACGACCACTATAATTAAGAGGGTTTGGAAGAGCATCCTCTGTCCAGACACTAAAATGTTCCACCATGGATGTTTCTCTGGTCGCATTTTTGCAATCGAAAAGATTTCATAAGGGAGAGGTGGAAATAATTGCTCAAATGTCTCGTGCAGAGAGCAAATGGATATTTTTATGGATACATTGGCTCCAATAGGTCTTAATCAAGAAATAGAATTGTTCGGATTTATGTAAAATAAAGATAAAGATAAAAAGAGATATAATTATTATTATTTTTTACCTATATTTATCCACAGTGTGTACATACTCATTGTTCATATATATAATTCTCCTTTTTTATTTTTATTTTTTTATGTGTTCATTATTCTTTTGTTTTTCTTCTTTGTTTTTACTCCATGATTTTTAGAGTACAAATAAAACACAATTTTAATTAGTTTTACTACCAATCACATACTATCAATGGCTTTTTTTTTTTTTATTTTTTATCATTACAATATTAGTGCACTATACACTGTGTAACATTTAATCCAATTAACAAAATCCACGTACCTGGTTCCAGCCTATAAAACTGGCGACATCGCAGAAACAGGATTCCCGACAGAGGATTATCCTCCGAAACGCGTAGAAACTGTGTCCATCTCGACTTACCGTAGTTCACTTGTGACGTCACCATACGAAGACCTGCCGGAACCAAGTGTAGAGGTAGAGCCACCGCCGGGGCTTTCCTCCCGGGTTTCCATCTACGTGGATAACAGTGCATGGACTTTTCAAAAACCCAGCGTTTTACAGCAAAATACCTTCGAGTACGGACTGCTACTCATGAAGAGATTCACACCATCCCGGGAACTGACAAGTAAGCGGTGAAATAGAACCAGGTATAACATAAACCGCATCACTTCTTTATTACATTTTTACAACAAACACCACCATAGTTCAGACTAACCTATATCCCTAACAAACATTATGGAGAATTAATTGTTCCATTTCTGGCACCTACTTTTATTCTATATGTATATAGATCACCATTTGTTTTTCTCAGTTCGTTAAACTTTGTTTTATTTTATAATTGTAGTTTCAGACATTTTTTTTTTTTTATTTGCCCCAGTGACATGGGTTTTTTTTTTTTTGCTGTATTGGACCAAGGATTATCAATAAAGCTTAATTACAGACTCTTTACAGATGATTATCCAGAGAGTTTCACTAGAGGTCACAGTGGGCAGAGGGGTCCGTCTGTAACTAGGGGTCGTCTGTAAGTGAGGTGTCCTTAAGTAGGGGACCACCTGTAGTCTCTCTGAAACTCAAAATGTTTACTATTTTAGTTTCTCGTCTTTTTTGGGCATCATATACAGTCTCTCAAAGTCATTTTACACACAACGGTTAGTTGCGGTGAGTTTACTTTTTCAATTTTTATCAATGGTAGACTGTGGCGTAACTAGAGTCCTGGAGCCCAGGGCAATATTTATGACAGACCACCATTTACAATACACTTGCAAGCATCAAAAATTACCTTCGGTCATGCTTCGAATATAGTTAAAAAAATATATAAGCCACAGTCTTATTTGTTTAACATTAAAAAGAATGCAAAAGTAAAAGCATTAAAAAAAAAAAATAATAATGACAAAAGGGAACCTTCAATGCATGCACGTCTATTGTAAATTATGGCTAACTGAAGTACTTCCATTTTTAATCAACCAAGTATTTGATTTCCGTAATTTTCTTCCATAGTCGATGAGAATAACCAAAACCAAAAGTCTTGATGCAGCTAGTCACTCCAGCCCCCCCATATGACATGTGCATAATGTAATGCACTTTAAGAGTTTTATCACAGCACAAATCGGATATCACTGAGACATCCATGTCCTCCGATGTGGTGCCTCCTCCCACCCCCGGGCCTGTACTCGCCTCTCCTGGCTCTGGATGCCGCCTTGGTCTCGTCCAGGTCCCACACCGGCTTCCTTTGTAGGCCGCGCTCCTGCTGCTTGCTAGGGCGCGTGCCAACTCTTCTGCATTTAAAGGGCTAACGGCCTCCTAATTGGCGCTGGCATTCCTGCCTCTGCTATATAATCCGGTGGCTCCCAGAATCCCCTGCCTGATCTTCAAGTAATTCTACTGAAGTGAAAGCCTCCTGAGCGTTTCCAGATCCCTCCTTGTTTCCTTGATTGCGTTTCCAGACTGCCTCAGTGTTTCCTCATTTCCTGGTATTCTTCCCTATTCCATGTTCCTATGGTATTCCCTTGTTGCTTGGTGTTCTCGTGGCGTTCTCTGTGGTCCCTGTGGTGTTCCTTATACCGTGGCCATCCCTAGACCTGCCGTCCCTGTGCCCTAGCTGGCTTCAAACCGCTAGGGCCTAGTAACACCCGTGGAATGACCTGGTGGCTCTCCACCGCAGCGAGACCAACCCGCTTTGCAGCAGCCACTGGCAAAGACCAGGGGCCACTTAGACTTCTGTCCCGTTTTGCGTCTGGTATCATCATCCCCCGCGGTGGTCCAGGGAGTCCACAGACTCTTGCCCCTAGAGACTCTTTCACACCCCTGTGCGTGACAGGCATCTAGTTGATTATCCGCTCCTCTGGTTACAGAACATAGTAGCTTTTCCTGACCATAAATTTTTTGCTGCTGTATTTAACCAAGAACCACCTGCGTCACCGCATCGCACATCCTCCACACTGTACAACTATAAACCTTCACTTAGAGTATAGTGTCACCTGTATATCTATACTGTGCAGTGAAAACGGCAGAAAATAATACACATTGGGGCACATGTACTAAGATTGTGGGAAATAATAAATATAAGTTAAAAAAATACAAAACATAAGTTTTGATTAAAATGCATTTCATTGCCCTTCCAGTCATCTTGTCATACTGAGATGTAGCTTGATGCAGAAAGTAACTTGGTGGTTTATGTTTTGTATTTTTTTTTTTTTTTTTCTTGTATGTTATGGTGAAAGCGTTATAATATAGTCTATCTATCATCTATATAGATCGGTATTATATCTATCTGATATCTGATCTATATCATCTCTCTCTCTAGCTCCCTTCATATTTGTATGTTGTTCCTTTGTGAGTTATTCACTGTGCTACTGGCAGTTGATGATTAAGACTGCAATTTACTAATATATATCCCCAGAGTACACCAACTTTTTTGGGATACGCCTTTAATTTGGAGCGTTCGGCAGACTATGCATGTTAGATATGGCGCACAATCCGACTGAATGCCTGAACACTCCCTAATTTGTGTCGTCTGTAGCCTAGTGCAGCGGTGCCACAAAACTGTCAAGTATGACACAAATGTGTCTCAGACACTTCTTAAAGGACACCTGTCATCAGGTCTCTCTCACTACTTCTGTCACTACTACCTGTTGGAGCAGCCCACACGGATTCCATCCCAGCCTTTATCTAGTCAATTCATACATTAATCATTCTAAAATAATCTTTTCTTTATTATGTAAATGAGACTGGTCACATGGTCAGAGGCAGTGATGTCAGCCTGTTACCCCTCCCTCTCCTCACCCTGCTCATGTCTGTGTGTAATGTATAGTGAAGCATTGCTAGTGTCTGTGCTTTATCTGCTGACATGTTCTGCTATACACATGTGAGAGACACAGACATCAGCTACACATGTACCTGACATGTTCTGCTATAACATGGCTGCCTGAAGCTGTTGTTGTGTTTTTCCTATACACACACAGGCTGCAAGGGCCGCCAGCACCAGGAAGCACATGGAGGAGCCATTACACAGGCTGTCAGTCAAGCACTGGGGGTGTGGCTGTGCCTCTCACTCATGAATAAGCTGGGCAGCTTGAATATGCTAATGAGTCATTTCACAGGTCATTTGCATACAGCTTTAGGACCTCATTGCTTAAGTTTACAGGCATGTAGAGGGACAATGAAGGGATAGAGGCAATGCTTTCTAATGGCAGTTTATGAAAATATGTTTAGTTTAGGGGGTTAATTTGCCTGATGAGTTCTCTTTAAATACCTGTGCAAGCAGTTTACACCTAAAGGAAAGTGCAAAGTCTGACAGAAAACAGGTGCAAAGCCCGTCAAAAAAGTGCCCCATTGTGTCCCCAAAATAAATGAAATCTCCCCAATATAACATTTGTGCTGCATTTTATATACATATACTATATTCATAGTGTATTTTCCCTAAATGCAATTGGTTTTCTAGAAGGGTCATTGTCCCCACAATAAATTTAACCCCCTCCACCACCAATATCTTAAAAAACTAAACTGCATTGTATATAAATATACTATGTATATACAACAATAAGTATATACAATGCCATATTCTTTTGTATATTATAGCGGTGCAGGGGTTAATTTATTGTGGGGTCAATGACCATTTTAAAAAACCTAGTGCATTTAAGGACCTAAACCAAGTGCATAAGACATGTACAGTATATTTTCACACACTTTTTTTTTAATCAATTTGTCCCACAATAAAATAACAAACCACTTGCCTTCTGAAGGCCTATGGTGGCTGCAGGAGAAGTCCCTGCCGTGCTGTGCATATTGATTTCAAAGATTGCGGTACTTGAATAGTTTCGGGCCTCAATTCCTTAACACTGTGATTGGTGTCCGCATGCCAGTGAGCCGGTGCGGGCCCCTCCCCCTAACTGGCTGGGTTGTGGTCGCAAGGTGTGCGGATGGTAGATGATAATTTGGGCTGTCTTCTGGGCCGAAATGTTAAAAAAGTACCATAACTACACACCTACCAAAAGCTATTTACAAGTCCATAATGTAAAAAAAACCCAATCATTTGTATATGTGTCTTCAAAGGGAACCTGTGAACAGGTTTTGACCCGACAGATTCCTATAAATTACAACTTGCTGAAACCATACCTGCTTTTCTAAAAAAAAAAAAGGATTCTGCTCTGTCACTGAAGTGGAGAAGCAGACTAGGGAAATGCTTCAAAGTGAGCTAAGGCAAGCAGGCAGGTACATTTTTCAACTTTATTTTACGCTCAACAAAAAGAAATGGTTTCTGCCTGTTGGGAGCTATAGAAACCTGTCATCAGGATAATAGGTCAAATCCTGTTGACAGGTTACCTATAATGTTCTTGAATTTGAATGTTCTTTGAAGCTGTATCAGACAGCCAACATCAGCCTCTAGTTGCTGTGATTGGTGCTGGCACCATGACTGTGATCAAGGTGATGTAAACCAGTTGCCATGAAAGACTTCCGGGTCTCCCAGATCTTTTATTCTCCTGTCTACTGCAATAAAGTTTGAAATTATTGTTAAAAAAAAAAATGTACCGTATATACTTGTGTATAAGCCGAGTTTTTCAGCACAAAAAATGTGCTGAAAAACGTCCCCTCGGCTTATACACAAGACTTAAAAAATAAAAATACTTAAAAAATAAATAACCCACTTTAAAAAAAAAACTTATATACTCACCCTCCGATGTTGGTGCTGCTCCCCGATGATGGCATGTCCCGTCTTCTTTCTTCTCGGTGGCTCCTCTTCTTTCTTCGCGTCATAGTATGTGCCTGCTGGAAGAAAACATGGCCGCGTCCATGACAGAAGAAAGAAGAGGAGCCACAGAGAAGAAAGAAGACGGGAATCGCCGACATCGGAGGGTGAGTATATAAGTTTTTTTTTAAAGTGCTGGGGACTGGCAGACTGTATACTGTATGGGGGCAGGCTGGCTGTATACTACCTGGGGGCAGGCTGGCTATATACTACAGGGGGCAGGCTGGCTGTATACTACTGGGGGGCGGGGGGCTGTGACCAATGCATTTCCCACCCTCGGCTTATACTCGAGTCAATATTTTTTCCCAGTTTTTTGTGGTAAAATTAGGGGTTTTGGCTTATACTCGGGTCGGCTTATACTCAAGTATATAAGGTAACCATTTTTTAACATTTTAATTAAAAATATAAAATCCACATCAATAGCATATAATTTGCTAGATAAAATCGCAAACATGTTCCATGTCCGTTAATGGTCAATCTATCACAATAAAATTATCCCATACAGTGCATTTTGTAACAGAAAATCACTTTTTTGCCATTTTAACATTCAAAATTTTTATAAAAAGTGATCAGAGGGTGATACAATCCCCAAAATGGTATCAATAGGTGAATTTGTGAGTTATTCACTGTGCTACTGGCAGTTGTATGATTAAGACTGCAATTTACTAATCTATATCCCCAGAGTACACCAACTTTTTTGTGATACGCCTTTAATTTGGAGCGTTCGGCAGACTTTGCATGTTAGATATGGCGCACAGTCCGACTGAATGCCTGAACACTCCCTAATTTGTGTTGTCTGTAGCCTAGTGCAGCGGCGCCACAAAACTGTCAAGTATGACACAAATGTGTCTCAGACACTTCTTAAAGGACACCTGTCATCAGGTCTCTGTCACTACTTCTGTCACTACTACCTGTTGGAGCAGCTCACACGGATTCCATCCCAGCCTGTATCTAGTCAATTCATACATTAATCATTCTAAAATAATCTTTTTTCTTTATTATGTAAATGAGGCTGGTCACATGGTCAGAGGCAGTGATGTCACCCCTGTTACCCCTCCCCTCTCCTCCCCCTGCTCATGTCTGTGTGTAATGTATAGTGAAGCATTGCTAGTGTCTGTGTTTTATCTCCTGACATGTTCTGCAATACACATGTGAGAGACACAGACATCAGCTACACGTGTACCTGACATGTTCTGCTATAACATGGCTGCCTGAAGCTGTTGTTGTGTTTTTCCTATACACACACAGGCTGCAGGGGGCGCCAGCACCAGGAAGCACATGGAGGTGCCATTACATACCATTGTACAGGCTGTCAGTCATATGTATAGAAGTATCTCATACACACAGGCTGCAAGGGTTCCAGCACCAGGAAGCACATGGAGGAGCCATTACACCATTGTACAGGCTGTCAGTCAAGCACTGGGGGTGTGGCTGTGCCTCTCTCTCATGAATAAGCTGGACAGCTTGAATATGGTAATGACTCATTGGACATTTCATAGGTCATTGCATACAGCTTTAGGACCTCGTTGCTTAAGTTTACAGGCATGTAGAGGGACAATGAAGGGATAGAGACAATGCTCTCTAATGGCAGTTTATGAAAATATATTTAGGGGGTTAATTTGCCTGATGAGTTCTCTTTAAATACCTGTGCAAGCAGTTTACACCTAAAGGAAAGTGCAAAGTCTGACAGAAAACAGGTGCAAAGCCCGTCAAAAAAGTGCCCCATTGTGTCCCCAAAATAAATGAAATCTCCCCAATATAAGATATAAAACTGCGTTGCATTGTATAAACATATACTATATTCATAGTGTATATCTTAGTATTTTCCCTAAATGCAATTGGTTTTCTAGAAGGTTCATTGTCCCCACAATAAATTTAACCCCCTCCACCACCAATACCATAAAAAACTAAACTGCATTGTATATAAATATACTATGTATATACAACAATAAGTATATACAATGCCGTATTCTTTTGTATATTATAGCGGTGGAGGGGTTAATTTATTGTGGGGTCAATGACCATTTAAGAAAACCTAGTGCATTTAAGGACCTAAATCAAGTGCATAAGAGATGTACAGTATATTTCCACACTGTTTTTTTTTTTTTTTTTTTTAATTTTGTCCCAAAATAAAATAACAAACCACTTACCTTCCGAAGGCCTATGGCAGCTTCTTTGTTAAATCCCAGCAAGGTGACGTAATGACGCAAATCACCTGATGACACCATCATGTGACCTTTGGCTGAGAACAGAAGCGCTGCAGGAAAAGTCCCTGCCGTGCTGTGCATATTGATTTCAAAGACTGCTGTACTCGAATAGTATCGGGCCTCAATTCCTTAACTCTGTGATTGGTGTCTGCACGCCAGTGAGCCGGTGCGGGCCCCTCCACCTAACTGGCCCGGTCGTGGTCGCAAGGTGTACGCCCCTGATGGTAGATCATAATTTGGGCTGTCTTCTGGACCGAAATGTTGAAAAGTACCATAACTACACACCTCTCAAAAGCTATTGACAAGTCCATAATGTAAAAAAAAACAATAATTTGTATATGTGTCTTCAAAGGGAACCTGACCTGTGAACAGGATTTGACCTATCAACCCAACAGATTCCTATAAATTACAACTTACTGAAACCATACCTGCTTTTCTCAAAAAAAGTATTATGCTCTGTCACTGAAGGGGAGAAGGAGACTAGGGAAATGTTACAAAGAGCGCTAAGGCAAGCAGGCAGGTACATTTTTCAACTTTATTTTACACTCAACAAAAAGAAATGGTTTCTGCCTGTTGGGAGCTATAGAAACCTGTAATCAGGTTAATAGGTCAAATCCTGTTGACAGGTTCCCTATAAAGTACTTGAATTTGGTAGGCAGAGCGGAAAGTTTAGGTAGAAGGCTGGAAAAATCTGCAGTCTGCTTAGTAGCTCAGTAAAATTATTTGGCAATATGTACATCTACAATTTAATTATGGAAAGGATGCTGTATAGTAAGTAGGCTATTTATAATTAAAGGCAGAGTGTGGCATTTATTTGTGGCACAATATTTAAATTTTGGATATTAATTGGCAGGCTGTGCGCTCTCTGTACAGTACTGGTGTTAGCTGTATCAGACAGCCAACACCAGTTCCAGTTGCTGTGATTGGTGCTGGCACCATGACTGTGATCAAGGGGATGCAAACCAGTTGCCATGAAAGACTTCCGGGTCTCCCAGGTCTGTTATTCTGCTGTCTGCTGCAATACAGTTTAAAATTATTGTTAAAAAAAATGTACCGTATATACTCGTGTATAAGCCCAGTTTTTCAGCACAAAAAATGTGCTGAAAAATGTCCCCTCGGCTTATACACGAGACTTAAAAAATAAAAAATAACTTGCTTAAAAAAAAACTTTTATACTCACCCTCCGATGTCGGCGCTGCTCCCCGATGTCGGCGCGTCCCGTCTTCTTTCTTCTCCGTGACTCCTCTTCTTTCTTCTGTCATGGGCCATCTATGGCAACTATGACGTCAGCAGCGGCCGCGTCATAGTATATGCCTGCTGGAAGAAAACATGGCCGCGTCCATGACAGAAGAAAGAAGAGGAGCCGCAGAAAAGAAAGAAGACGGGAATCGCCGACATCGGAGGGTGAGTATATAAGTTTTTTTTTTTTTTTAAAGTGCTGGGGACTGGCAGACTGTATACTACATGGGGGGCAGGCTGGCTGTATACTACATGGGGGGCAGGCTGGCTGTGACCAATGCATTTCCCAGCCTCGACTTATACTCGAGTCAATGGTTTTTCCCAGTTTTTGGTGTTAAAATTAGGGGTCTCGGCTTATACTCGGGTCAGCTTATACTCGAGTATATAAGGTAACCATTTTTTAACATTTTAATTAAAAATATCAAATCCACATCAATAATATAAAATTTGCTAGATAAAATCGCAAACATGTTCCTTGTCCGTTAATGGTCAATTTGTCACAATATAATTATCCCATACAGTGCATTTTGTAACAGAGAAACACTTTTTGCCATTTTAACATTTAAAAATTTTAATAAAAAGTGATCAGAGGGTGATACAATCCCCAAAATGGTATCAATAAAATTGGGAGCTCGTCCCGAAAAAAATTACACCTTACCTAGTTCTGAATGTAATGTTGTTTCCCCCCTCAAAGTTTCCATAATTGCATTGCCCCCAAAGACATAGTGGGACATATTTATCAATAGGTTCTTGTATCTAAGTATCAAAAAAGTTTATTGAAAAAAATGAACTTAATCTTCACCAGATGTATTAAAGTGTTTTATGCTGCATGATAAACGTGGCCTAATGTCATAGTTTGTACGGTTGAACCAAGGAAGGGATTGGATGAGGAAGAGATTTATGGGAAACCATAAAATATAACCTAACCATCAATGTTATTTAGGTGTAGAAAGGCACCTAGACCCTCCTTGAAGTTCTGTGCTGTCCCTGCAGTGACCAGCGCCTGAGGCAGGCTATTCCACAGTTTGACAGTTCTCATAGTAAAAAAGCCCTGTCGCCTCTGGTGATTAAACCTTGATTTCTCCAGATGGAGACAGTGTCCCCATGTCTTTTGATTTGATTTAATCTGAAACAACTTGCCAACATATTTTTGGAATTTACCATTCATATATTTATAATAAATTAATCATGTCCCCTCTTAGTCGTCTCTTTTCCAGACTAAATAAATCTAGTTGTTTTAATCTTTCCTCATAACTAAGCCCCTCCATACCCCATCCATCAATTTTGTGACTCTAAGTTGTACTCTCTACAGCTCCAGGGGATCCTTTATATGGACTGGTGCCCAGAACCAGACGGCATATTCCAGATGAGGCCGAACCAATGCCTTGTACAGTGGTAATATTACATTCCTATCCCAAGAGTCCAGACCACTTTTGATACATGACAAGATCCTACTGGCTTTAGAGGCAGCTAATTGACATTGCATGCTGTTATTCAATTTATGATCTACTAATACCCCCAGGTCCTTTTCAACAAGGGAATCTCCCAGATTTACTCCCCCCAAGGACATATGTTGCCTGTGGATTATTAGCCCCCAGGGGCATAATTTTACATTTATCCACATTGAACCTCATTTGCCAAGTGGATGAACAAACACGGTTTGTCCAAGTCACCTTGCAGCCTATGAACATCCTCCATACACTGTATTACACTACATAGCTTGGTGTCATCTGAAACATAGACACAGTGCTATTAATTCCTACCTCCATATCATTAATAAATATATTAAATAGTAGTGGGCCAAGCACAGAACCCTGGGGTACACCACTCATAACTGGTGATCATTCCGAGTAGGAATCATTGACCACAACTCTCAGGATACGATCCTTCAGCCAGTCCTCAATCCAATTGCAAATGATTCCTGCCAAACCAATAGACCTGATTTTACCCATCAGGCGTCTGTGAGGGACCGTGTTAAATGCCTTTGGAAAGAACACAGCGAGGCAGATTTATCAAGCTTTCTGAAAGTCAGAATATTCCTAGTTGCCCATTGCAACCAATTACAGCTCAGCTTTCATTTTACCAGTGTCATGAATATTTTAAAGGGGAGCTGTGATTGATTGCCATGGGCAATTAGGAATATTCTGACTTTCAGGCAGCTTGATAAATCTGCCCCAATATCTACAGCAGCTCCTCCATCTAGGCAACTGCTCACCTCTTCATAAAAGCACATCAGGTTAGTCTGACAACTTCTAGCCTTAGTAAACCCATGCTGGCTGTCAATTATTATACTATTTGATGTTACATACTCCAATTTACAGTCTTTAACTAACCCTTCCAATATTTTCCCCACAATGGAAGTAAAGCTCACAGGCCTGTAATTGCCTGGCAAAGTTCTAGAGCCTTTTTTTAAATATTGGGACAACATTCGCCTTGAGCCAGTCACTTGGCATCGTGCCAGACATTCAGGAATCCCTGAAGATTTTAGACGGCGGTACAGCAATAACAGAACTGAGTTCTTTAAGAACTCTGGGGTGTAACCCATCTGGTCCAGGAGCCTTGTACACATTGATTTAATGAGTCTACATTCAACCAGTCTAGTATATTACAGGATGCATGACCCGCACTGGCACCCCCCATGTCAGAAGTTCTTTCTTCTATTGTATAAACCAGTGACGGCGAACCTATGGCACGGGTGCCAGAAGTGGCACTCGGCGCCCTCTCTTTGTGGACAGAGCTTGATTATCATTGTAGCCCCTTCTCTGGACCTGTGATTCATCCTCTTAAAGGGAATTTTAGAGGGAAACTACAATAATAATATGAATTTCACCTTCTTTCTCCTGTATTGGTGTCCTCAGGGCACCAATACGGTTGAAACCTGTTACTTTAAATTGCCATTTGGCCCTTTATGAAAAATATGTGGCTTTTTGCTTGTAGTTTCGGCACTCGGTCCCTAAAAGGTTCGCCATCACTGGTATAAACTGAGCTAAAAAACCCATTAAGTATCTCCGCCTTCTCTTTTTCTCCAGTCACCGATGCCCCATTTTCGAAATAAAGGAGTCCAACCTGCACTGACCCATTTTCGCATTGATATACTTTTAAAAATTTCTTGGGATTTGTTTTGCTATCTTCGGCCACCTGTCTTTCATTTCATATTTTGGTTGATTTTATTTCCATCTTAGAGATTTTGGTAAGTTTTTTTGGCCTCGGTATTGAAAGCCTCAGGTGATCCGTCAGATTTATATTTTTTGAATGCCTTCTTTTTATCATTTATTGTCAGAATTGCTGGAAATTGGACTTCTTAAAATTCTAAGTTTTCGATTTTCCCACCTGTTTTGCTTTTTACAGTTTTAAGAGGAAAATAAATGTTATGATTGCTGTTCCCAAGGGGTTCCTGGACACTGACATTTTGGACAATCTCCGTGTTGTTAGGAATCACAATGTCCAACAATGCATCACCTCTTGTGGGATCTTCTACAAACTACACCATAAAATGATCCTGCAGAAAGTTGATAAAATGTCTCCCCTTCACAGATGAAGTAGAACCCTGACCCCAATTTATATTTGGAAAGTTAAAGTCTCCCATTATCCCTACGGTCCCCTCCTGTGCAGCCCGCTTCATCTGTTGATATAGGTGACCCTCTATTTCCTCAGGGATGTTAGTGGGTCTATATATTACACCCAAATAATTTTCTCAAAGCTCTCCTGGCTTTGAATTTTAACCCACAAAGCTTCAGCCTCCTCACACTCTTCTGAGACCACTGTCTCGTTCACAATCGCTTTTAAGTCTCTTCTGACATGCAGACATACACCACCTCCCCTCCTATTTGCCCTGTCTTTCCGAAAGAGTGTAAAACCTTGAGTATTAACAACCCAATCATGCGATGCATCAAGCCATGTCTCTACTACACCAACAACATCTGACCCAGATGCCTCACCCATTTTGCCTGTGATTCTTGTGGAATTTGGGAATATACAGTTTAATTTCCCACAGTTATTTATTTGATTTATAGTAATTTTACTGGCCTATATATCCGCACTGTTGATTTGTAACTTATCTCCTTATCTACTTATCTACTACCTTCATCCCCCATACACCGTCCACCTCACCACTCTCCAACATAACCTGCCCCCTCTTTGACATGTCTACCCATTTTGTGTCTTCCTTTTCCTCCTCCCCTGCTCGGATCTTCTCCCCCAGCACAGCAGCCCCCCTTCCATTTAGGTGCAAGTTATCTGTGGAAAACAGCGTGTACCTTAATGAAAAGTCAGCCTTGTGCTTTAGGAACCCAAATCCCTCTGCTCTACACCAGGATCTGAGCCATGCATTTAACTCCCTGAGCTCCCGCTGTCTGCTCTGTGTAGCGCATGGCACATGTAGAATTCCAGAGAATACTACCTCGGAGGTCCTTCCCTTAAGCTTTGAACCTAATTCTTTAAAACTATTCTTCAGGCTTCTCCACCTACCATCTATTCTACACCCATTATAAAGGTTGTGATTACCTTGGTGCAGATACCAGTTTCTGTCCACATATACTTTTTATACTGTTGCAACATTTTATCTGATAAAATTAAAAGAATACAAAGCGTGAATCTCTCAGTTCATATGGTTTTTGCTGCAGTGTTTGGAGGAAAACAACTCAAGTTTCTGGATGTCAGTAAGGGAGGTAGGAGGTAAGCTGTGTACATCGGCTTTTAGGAAGCCCACAGTGACTAATTCCCTCCTCCACTACACTAGTTTTCATCCTAATCACACCAAGGACAGTCTGTCTTTTAGCCAGTTTTTGAGGTTAAAGGGGTTTTCCCACGAAGACAAGTTTCTTTTTTGTACTCCCTGTTATTAACAAAGATGCAGCATTTCACAGATATAAGTCCAATGTGTCTCTATCAATTCTGCTGTACACAATTTCACTTTCCCCTAGACACGACCCTGTAAATTCTCTTGGGGTCTGGCAGCCATCTTGGATGAGATTGTGGAGCTGAGTTTCTGTATGTCTTTGCTGTGTGGCTGTAGCCACGCCCCCTACACGGAGCTCAGAGACACCCACTGATTCACATCCTGTCAGCACATGGTGAGCAGAGAGAGAGAGGCCGCAAGCTACAATGAGATAAGTGATAACCATAATCAGGGCTACAATACAAAGGAACTGGCACATTCTCAAACAGGACCCACAATAAGCAGAGCTAATAGTGTCAAGACCCCTGATATCCGTTTAGATCTGTGGTTCAGAGCAGATATTCTTCCCCGCAAGGCACATGGCTCAAGAGAGGGTCCCATAAGTGGAATTACTAATGTGGTTCATGCAATTTTGGCAGGTTCAATAGCCAACCAGAATGTATTAATTATGGAGGAATTACACAGATAGTTGATGCATTTATCACATGGAGAGACCTTTGTAGTGCATGTAGTATTTTGCCCATGCAAAAGATACTATATTGATAAGACCATAAGAAGTATGTTCAGCCGGTTTATGTCCATTTATAATAGGGGATGGGTCCCCCTGGCTGATTGTGCATGTGAGACATTGCCATAATAGAGACACCATTGTGCTACGATTTGCAGGCATCGAGAGAATTGAACATAGTCCTACAGAAGGTGACTGCTCTCTCTACATGAGAGTAGATGTGTAATGAAGTTTCGAGCAATGGGCTTACATGAATTGAATGACCGTAATAATTTAAGCATCTTTCTTTGATAAGGTCCTCCATTGGTAGATAATGCTTGGGCACGAACTTCATTATAAACGATTGCTTACTCATCTCCATAATATATTTGTCCCTCTTGGTAATATATAATTAATTTGTATTTGGTATGTTACTACTTCATGTTTTTAATATGATGGGGTGGGATTTGGGTTCTTGTTGCGATTGTCTCAATATAACTGCGTTTGTCTCACCTTGATACTTTGTGTATTATGCCAGACATTTACTGGTTCACTTTGGTAAGGGGTGGGTATGGTGACGCTTTCCTGCAACCACGCATATAATTGGCAGAGCACACGTCACTATAGGCTAGAGAAAGCAACGCTAGGCGCGAAATGGCTGCAATGTTGAATCTCCCTGTGTGCTGACCTGTAATAAAGAAGATAATACCACCACGGTGAGTACCGCTATAGCTATGCTGACTGCTTACGCTGACCATCACCGAAGTGTATGCCGTAACCTGTCGGCTCCATGTGTATCTTGTGGTTGCTTCCTGATCTACCTCCGAAGTTTGGCAGTGTCTGTGTGACTTCACCCTAAATAATAATTTTATTATGAAATGTATGCAAAATGTGTTCCTTCTTTGCAGTTGGCCTCATCTCAACTGCATCTGGGCCACATCATCATCGCATGCGTTCTCAACCTTATTCCTCTCTATCAACTCTGTACTTGCAGTCACTTACATTATTACACTCATTGTTTCTTATTTTGGGAACCATCAGGTCACTGGGGGCATAAATGCCCAGGGCACTCCATAGGATACAGAAATAAATGAACAGTCAGTTCTAGTTGGTTGTGAAGGGCATAGGAGCAAATTTCTCAAAATAAAGAATAGTAGACAGTTTTCAGAAATTATATTCATACATAAAGCTGATAAATGACACCTTTTTACAGAAAATGCATTTCATCGCTTGCAGCAATTGCCGTAATTGCAGGGGGTCGAATGGCACTCAAGCAATTTGCTAGCCGGGCAGAGTAGAAGTCAATCTTTGACACCTCCACATCATTCACCTCAATTTATTTCTAACAAACTGTGATGCTGTTGATTTTTTTTTTTTTTTTTTTTTTATTTTATGACCCATTTCTGCTCTGGGCTTTTCCATAATCTTGTATATATTTTGTAATTGTTTGTTTGGATTCTAACTGGCAGAATAGAAAGTCCTATAGAAATAGAAAGTCCAAGTATATACTGAATTGGTTGCCTATTTTCAGGGCAGTTTCTAGGTAGCTTTTTATACAGGGCGAATCTCAAAAAATCATATATTTACCCCTATTTAGCACCAAATTTAAAAATCTTACATGACATGCATCAATGTATGGATTATAGTGTATGCAGCACTATCCCACTAGGTTAGCTCAGATGTTGCTCCCCCCAAATTTATTATAACCCATACAATGACCCCCCCTTTTAATTAAAATGTACAGTGTCTTTCAAACTAAAATATTGTGCCTGTCTTTAATTAACGATTTACATATATACTGTACAAAGCTTAGTATATAAATACAGCACCAGTATGGAGTTCACTACACAAACACAGTTCCAGGTCCCTTTATACATTTACACAGTATTCCAAATGATGTTACATGTACACAGTACCCCAATAATGCATCATTACATGCAGCCACCATTTGAATTCATACTGTACACTCTGTAATAAATATAGACACTGTATTGTCTATATATACTGTGCTCCTCTCTAATATATATATATAGGAATTTTCGGAACATATATATATATATACGTTGATCACACACTGCATACCACTAAGGCATCACAGAGACCTGGCTCTGCCTGCACTACTGGAGAAAAGGGGAGTGAATGGGGCACATTTACTAAGGGTCCGTCGGACGCATTTTCTTCGGGTTTCCCGAATTTTTCCTTTTTGCCCTGAATTGCCCCAGGTTTTTGGCACACGCAATCAGATTGTGGTGCATCGGTGCTGGCTTTCATGCGACACAAATCGGGGGGTCTGGTCGTCGGACAACCCGACTGATTCGTACAAACCGCGGAATTTAAAAATGAAATTGTGTCACAAGATCAGCACTCACATGCACCATGAAGAAGAAGGTAAACTCCAGCGGACCTCAGCGGGGAAGCAACACATGCAGGAGATTGGCCGCACGATTTTAGTGAATCGCGGCAGCTCCAAATCCTCGTCGGACATTCCGGATCGGCGGCGTCAACGGGACGGGTAAGTAAATGTGCCCCAACGTTTCCACCTGGTGGTGTTATTGAGTCACAAATGCCATTTCTCTTCCAAACACAGCGAGTCAGGTAAATATCAAAGAGCTAACTTTTTGTCTCCTGACCACAGCTCCTTCACTGAATCACCCACAGAATCATACAGGTGTTCATTGGCACTTCAGACACGTGCCTTCTTGGCAAGGGGGACCATTCAGGCACTGGAGGATTTTAAACCATTGTGGCATAATGTGTTACATATGGTTTTCTTGGTGACTGTAATTCCAGCTGCTTTGTGATCATTCTTAATTTCCCCATGTGTAGGTCACATGATCAAGGATACCCCACGAGGTAAGATTTAGCATGGTGCCCCAGATCGATGTCAATTGACAGGGGTTTTTTTTTCTTCTATTTCTTACAATTGCACCAATAGTTCTTTCCTTCTCACCCAGCGTCTTGCTTGTCCCTGACATCCATAGAGGTTAGAGTCTGATAATTTTAGGGGTAGGTTAATTTTCAATTAAAGATTGTTCATGTCTTTTTCAGTGGGTAAACTCAAAATCAGCAAGGGATCAAATAATTATTTCCTTCGCTGTATGTAATTTCTCAGTATGTTGTATTTCTCAGTACAGGTTGTATTACCTGTTTGACTGCTGTATGGATTATGAATAATAGCTAAGCCTTTTCAAATGTCAAGGGTTTCATCTGCCTTTGTTCTTGGTAAGAAAAATACACAGCTTATATCATACCACTTGCATATATCCAGGACTGTCAGTCTTCCTTTGTTTTTGTTTTTTTCTCTTATATCTGAAGTGTTTTCTTTAAGCCTTACCAGCGTCGGTGTAAGTAATACTCTCAAATGTTCATTCATAACGGTTTATTAGAAAGTATTGTCTGTTCTTCTATTATATTTCATTTTCACTGTAAAAATAAGTCTTGCATATCTTACAAAGATCATGGCTCTAGCTCTGCACTAAAATTAACTTCGTACATGGTATACAAATAACAAGGGTTATCTGATCCGGTAATAACCACAAGGTTTAAATTGCAGTATAAATATTTAAGGGTAACAAGCTAGAATTAGTCTGGATACTCTAAAGAGGGGTGAAATGGATGGAGGCTTAGCTATACCAAACCCGTGGCTGTATTTTATAGCGGCACAATTACAACATTTTAAAGGCTGGGGAATGGAGATAGAAGGGGAATCAGCGCATTCCACATGTCGCCTGATTAGTTTATGGACGAAGCACACAATACCACTGCATGCTTTGGAAAGTGGATTTGGTGAAGGGGAAATAGGCAGTAAACCGACAATGTCCCTAATGTCCAAGGTGTGGGCTAAAGCCAAGGATATAATAGGTATCCCTAAATATACAATAGACACTCCACTATGGCGAAACCCTGCTTTGCCGGAAATTTTTCTATTGGAAGGTTTTTCCCCATGGGAAGCGAAAGGGGTTAAGACGCTGAAGCATATTTGTTCAGAAGGAAACTTTAGAACGTTTGAGGACATAAAAGCTGAATTCCAATAGCCACATGCGTGGTTCTATCAGTATTTGCAAATCCGACATGCTTTTGAGGTACAGTCCAGGATAGAACAAATAGAGGTGGGCTCCAATGGGGCATTGAATAGAATATTGAAGTCAAGTTCTACTAAAGGCCTGATCTCATATTCTTATACAGTGCTATTAAATGACTCTATTAAGGATATTCCATTAAAATGTCGGGAACATTGGAATAGAGAGGTGGGCCCCATTGAAGAGGAGCAGTGGACTGAAGCTTTGGAATTGGTGCCAACCCTCTCGCCTAGTGAAGCACGTAGGATGTCTCACTTATTTCTTTTACATCGAACATATAGGTCACCCCAAATACTATTTCGGATAGGAGTTAGGCCTAATTCAGAATGCCCGAGATGTGGAACTGAAGAAGCAGATATACTTCACATGATGTGGGGATGCAGGGAACTGGAGTCTTTTTGGAAATCTATATTAGAATTGACGCGTAAAGTTTTCTCTGTAACTATTGAAGAAAGTCCACTTGGGAGTCCTGAAGATAGACAACCTGACAGAACCTAATAATATTGCAATTCCACGATCCTTATATCAAGCTAGAAAGGTTATAGCTGCCCATTGGATTAGGCCTAGGCCACCGGACAAGAAAGAGTTTATAGACCGTTTGAATGCAGTAATACTATTGGAATATAGCACGTACGTAAAGAGGAATGGGGTCTCCAAATTCGAAAAGATTTGGGGCAAGTGGCTAGATACACCGGGTTTACCATCAAGCTCAGGACTAGCTTAGAATATCAATTATCATTGGCAAAATAAGTAAAGATAGGTTTAGGTCTTCTTTAATATGTGACTAATTATATGAGACCTGAAGGGTCTTGAAGAGCTGGCTCGCAAGGGTGGGTGGGGGGAGTTGGGAAGGGTGGGAGGGAGTATGCTACTAATAATAAGCATATATGATAAAACATACATCCTGTAAGAGAAAATGGATACAAATGTAACTCTCTTGTAACGCTTTAATGAGTATAATTTGAGTTTGTATTATTGTACAAAGCCAGAGCTTATTGTAAAGATATGTACGTACTCCCCTCCAGGTTGTACTTGTTGGGTGTGTTGTTATTTAAAAAATGTTCAATAAAAATATCTGATTCAAAAAAAAAAAATATTTAAGGGTTAACAACAAGATGAATTGCTCAAGTATAAGAAACCTAAGCAATTTCACCAATCCGGCATTGCCAATGTAATGATCTGACATGTAGGGTTCCTGCAACAAGTCTGTGTAAATCCAGAGCAGACATACTAGTTAGCCCTCTCAACCCTAACCGTTACTCCTATACAAGATCCTGCCCTGACAAGGGCAGTCCACAACTCAACCTAATATTCATCTGACCCCGTCATAGGAAGCTAAATAAATCTCATCTCTAATTCCTGACCTGTTTCCCCTGCTGTCTGCAGGTTCACCAGGGGATACAAGTAGATGTATGGTTCGTGGGGGTAATCCTGTATAGCACTTTACCCTCTGCTGCCTAGAACTCTAGTTAAACTCTCAGCAGCAGTGGCTGGACAGAATACCACCGCGTTGCGTACTGTACCTACTGAAGGTTCACAATTTAAAACATCTAATTCAACAAAGCACGCTTGCTGGCCATGGGTCCCACCTCCACATCACATGAGGGCTAGGCACCCCCCTCCCACATCACATGGCAAGTCACATGAGGGCATTGTCGGCTCCGACCCAAGCATCCCATTGTCCAAGAGACTATAATGCTTTACTGCTGAATAAGCTATTGTGTAAAAATAACTTCAAGGGGGCTTGTAAAAACCGATATTGGCCTGTAACCTGCCCGGTTTATATAGTCTATATAGACTATGGCATGCTATCCATGCTTATGGTTTGAGTAGATAGCTAGTGAGAGAGACAAAAAGTTCTCAAGAAAATGATCAGCACCTTCACCTTAGATGAATGTAACCTTCTTTGTTCGGCTTCTTTTTAAAAGGACATGACCATCAACAGGATAAGATAAACACGAGAGATATACAAATTCTTGAGAACTTTTTGCATTTATCCGCGCTGTCTGCATGCTAGGTTCAATATTGTGCACCCCCAGCTGGATACCATGTCCCTAGTTGGCTCAAAAATAACTAACCCTTTGCCATATCTTATTGGGACATATAGTAGAGCTTTAGTAGAGGGTGCAAATAAAATATTCAAACAGTAATCATATTTAGGTTTAAGATCCAATTGGTAGAGGGACAATATCAACGAAAGTGGACAGTAGAGCCATAACTAAATATTGATGGAACTATATGTTATGAATATGATGCAGTGCAATGAGGAACTCAGTAGAATAGTTGCTAAAAGCTAGCATAGCTCACTGTTTCATTGAGACATGAAGACGGTACTGTATTAAGGCGGAATTTCCACCTCGCCCCCCATTGCTGTATTGCACAATCCCAATCCACCTCCTCCCTCACATTCCAAGGCATTGTACTAATGCTGTGACTCAGATATTCCCCTACTCTGCATCTAAACTCCCTAAATGTCTTCCCAACATACTCCAGTCCACAGTCACAAATGGCCCTGCAAGGTTTCACCAGTGATGTGTGGCATGAACTGTTTGATAACAAGGATGTGGGGAAAGGCATATACAAGCACTGTATTTAAAATTACCTCTAAGATTGCTCTTTGTGAACCCATTTTCTGTGGAATGCAGTGACCATGCACTAGTCTGTCCTTCAGGGAGCGTCCTTTCCGATAAGTGATAGACGGTACTGTACTTAAAGACCCTCTAATGTCTGGGTCCATTAGAAGAGTATCCCAGGGTTTTAGATTATTTCTTTAGCAGCAGGAGATCCATTAAACCTCACTGTCAGGCTCAGAGGTAGTGGATCCTGTGAACCACTGCGGACGATGACACAAGTCACTACCTGGAACCGGAGTCTAAGTGGCACCTGGTTTTCACCAGAGCCGGCCGCAAAATGGGTTGGACTTGCTGTGGCATGGTACCATCCGGTCGTTCCACAGGCGCGACTTGTCCATAGTGGCAGCCAAGTTCGAGGTACAGAAACGGCAGGCAATCTCGTAGTCGGGGACAAGCAGGAGGTCTGGACAGGCAGCACAGGATCAAAGTCGGAGACATAGCAAAGGAGCAAAGTCAGAAACGGAACCAGGGTCACAACAGAAATTACAGTAATAGCGCAAAGCGTCTCTAAGGCACAAAGATCGGGCAGGGTTTGCAGGAAGAGGCAGGCTTATATAGAATTTTTGGAAATGACCAGCGCCAATTAGTGGCGGGCCCGGTAATAACCACAAGGTTTAAATTGCAGTATAAATATTTAAGGGTTAACAACAAAATGAATTGCTCAAGTATAAGAAACCTAAGCAATTTCACCAATCCGGCATTGCCAATGTAGGGATCTGACATGTAGGGTTCCTGCAACAAGTCTGTGTAAATCCACAGCAGACATACTAGTTATCCCTCTCAGCCCTAACCGTTACTCCTATACAAGATCCTGCCCTGACAAGGGCAGTCCACAACTCAACCTAATATTCATCTGACCCTGTCATAGGAAGCCTATACAGTTATATACAGTTAACTCGAGTTAAACTCTCAGCAGCAGTGGCTGGACAGAATACCACCGCGTTGCGTACTGTACTTCCTGAAGGTTCACAATTTAAAACATCTAATTCAACAAAGCACGCTTGCTGGCCATGGGTCCCACCTCCACATCACATGAGGGCTAGGCACCCCCCCTCCCACATAACATGACAAGTCACATGAGGGCATTGTCGGCTCCGACCCAAATCCAGGAGACTATAATGCTTTACTGCTGAATAAGCTATTGTGTAAAAATAACTTCAAGGGGGCTTGTAAAAACAGACATTGGCCTGTAACCTGCCCGGTTTATATAGTCTATATAGACTATGGCATGCTATCCATGCTTATGATTTGAGTAGATAGCTAGTGAGAGAGACAAAAAGTGATCAGCACCTTCACCTTAGATGAATGTAACCTTCTTTGTTCGGCTTCTTTTTAAAAGGACATGACCATCAACAGGATAAGATAAGCACGAGAGATAAACAAATTCTTGAGAACTTTTTGCATTTATCCGCGCTGTCTGCATGCCAGCTTCAATATTGTGCACCCCCAGCTGAATACCATGTCCCTAGTTGGCTCAAAAATAACTAACCCTTTGCCATATCTTATTGGGACATGTAGTAGAGCTTTAGTAGAGGGTGCAAATAAAATATTCAAACAGTAATCATATTTAGGTTTAAGATCCAATTGGTAGAGGGACAATATCAACGAAAGTGGACAGTAGAACCATAACTAAATATTGATGGAACTATATGTTATGATAGAATATGATGCAGTGCAATGAGGAACTCGGTAGAATAGTTGCTAAAAGCTAGCATAGCTCACTGTTTCATTGAGACCTGAAGACGGTACTGTATTAAGGCAGAATTTCCACCTCGCCTCCCATTGCTGTATTGCACAATCCCAATCCACCTCCTCCCTCACATTCCAAGGAATTGTACAAATGCCGTGACTCCCTAAATGTCTCCCTAAATGTCTTCCCAACATACTCCAGTCCACAGTCACAAATGGCCCTGCAAGGTTTCACCAGTGATGTGTGGCATGAACTGTTTGATAACAAGGATGTGGGGAAAGGCATATGCAAGAACTGCATTTAAAATTACCTCTAAGATTGCTCTTTGTGAACCCATTTTCTGTGGAATGTAGTGACCATGCACTAGTCTGTCCTTCAGGGAGCGTCCTCTCCGATAAGTGATAGACGGTACTGTACTTAAAGACCCTCTAATGTCAGGGTCCATTAGAAGAGTGTTTTAAGATTATTTCTTTAGCAGCAGGAGATCCATTAAACCTCACTGTCAGGCTCAGAGGTAGTGGATCCTGTGAACCACTGCGGACGATGACACAAGCCACTACCTGGAACCGGAGTCTAAGTGGCACCTGGTTTTCACCAGAGCCGGACGCAAAGTGGGTTGGACTTGCTGTGGCATGGTACCATCCGGTCGTTCCACAGGCGCGACTTGTCCATAGTGGCAGCCAAGGTCGAGGTACAGAAACGGCAGGCAATCTCGTAGTCGGGGACAGGCAGGAGGTCTGGACAGGCAGCACAGGATCAAAGTCGGAGACGTAGCAAAGGAGCGAAGTCAGAAACGGAACCATGGTCACAACAGAAAATTACAGTAATAGTACAAGGCATCTCTAAGGCACGAAGATCGGGCAGGGTTTGCAGGAAGAGGCAGGCCTATATAGAATTTTTGGAAATGACCAGCGCCAATTGGTGGCGGGCTGGCCCTTTAAATTCAGAGAAGAGGGTGCGCGCCCTTGGAGTTAGGGGTGCACGGCACGACAGGAGCCAGGACGGTGAGCTGCAAGGGTGATGCACTGGCGGGGGCAGAGGAGCACAGGAGGACCCGCGATATGGGTCCCGGAGCCACCAGTGACACTCACTATACCATATGAGTGTTGCTGTTTTCTCTCCTGTAATAAATGGTTTCTATGCTGCCTACATGCCTTCTGAATTGTATCCTTCAATACTCCATCTGCGTATCCCTTTTGCTTAAATCTCTTTTGGAGGTCTTGTGTATGGGAAAACTGTGCATTCTTGAAGAGTTCTTCTGCAGTCTGGCCTTGTGGAATGCCTTGTTTAAAGAGGTTGTAGATGACAACTGTCCCACCATAAGAACAGGTTTGTGGCTGTTGCCTTCTTGATAACTCAATCTGGGCCTCTTGATATCAATACGTCAAAAAAAGCCAATCTGTCCTTATGGACTTTGAATGTAAATTTAAGGCCACAACTCCCTGGTATATTTCCAGATCAACAGGATGTTGCCTATATACCTCAGCCATACTTCAATGTATTGTGTGAGGTCATCAGTGTCATCAGCAGAGATTACTACTGTTTCCTCCCACAATTAGCTTGGCTAACTGCTGTGCCCCTGAGCTGGTGGTAGAATTTGTTGTTGAATAGGAACAAGTTCCTCTTCAGACAATAATTCATTGCCTGCTGTCAGGATTCAGGAACAGTGGATCCTCTGGACCACCGCGGGAGATGGCACTAGAAGTCTAAGTGGCACCTGGTCTTAACGATCAGCCCGCCACAAAGCGGGATGGTCTTGCTGCGGCAGGGTACCACCAGGTCAATTCACTGGTGCGACCAGCCCGCTGTGGCAGCCGAGGTCGAGGTACCTTAGTAGGCAGGGCCAGCTCCAGTATTCAGTAGGCCCCTGGACAACAGAGCCTCAGTGGGCCCCTTTGCAGTGAATATACATAGTCCCTCACCTCATGCAGGTCCAGGGCTTCCGCTACCCTTATCACCTATTCTTCCATAAGCTTCAACGCAGCATATTCTGTGCAGCTATTCTATAAAAACAGTATAACAACACAGACTGGCAGCAATGTGTTTTTATGACCCAACAGATTGTTTCTCTCTGATTTAACCTCTGATATCCCGTTGTCTCGTCCGGTAGATCTATTAGACTGACACTTCTGCAGGATGGCACATGTTAGCGTGGGGTGTTCAGCTCTTTTGCTTGTAAATTATGCCGCTTCCTGTAGTGCTCCGAGTCCGCACTGTGCAGTAGAACAGTACAGCTGATTGAGTGCCCCATTGTGGAATTTCACAACACTGCCTGCACGCAGCTCAAGCAGTACACTGATCTCACCCCACCGATGTTTGCTGGTGAATGGAATCTTTCCCTGCAGTGAGTAGCTATCGTCCTGTCCCTTTCAAATTTAGCATCTTGTGAGCGCCCTAAGTCGGCGACACCGCCCCCCCTCTTCACTCAGCACCAGAGCCAGCAACCCCCTCGCTCTGCAATGGTATCTACCGAGCAGCCCAGTAGAGAAGCGACCATAAAAAAAGTTTCGTGGGCCCCCCTGGAAGCTTTCAGCCCTGGCACTTGCCCGGGTATGCCGTGTGCAGGAGACAGTCCCGTGGTCAGGTTTAGTCACAGGGTTAGGGTAGGCGGCAGAGATGCAATATCAAGTCCAATTGGAGTCAGCAACGGGAGGTCCTAGGCAGAGGGGAACGGGAACACAGGACACGGGAGAACACATAGGAACGCAAGAACCCAGGAATATCGCAGGGTAGCTTTCACAATGGCATAGGCACACAATGATCCGGAAAGGCAGGAAGGAAGGTGCCGGATTATAAAGGAGAGTGTTCAGCCAGCGCACCAATCAGCAGTGCGCTGGCCTTTAAATTTCCTACAACCTGCGCGCGCCCTAGGAATCGGAGATGTGTGCGCACGGCATTCTGCTCTGGGACCGCAGTGGGGACAGGTGAGTCCGCGGCATGGACCGGAGCGGGGAGCACCCGTGACACCCGCATTACAAATAAATTGTGTCCCCCTCTCAGAAAAAATTCAACAGCGTGAAGACCCTTCTCATGAGGTATTGACAAATAGATGGCTTCTACATTAATGCGTAGTATCTAGAGATGAGCGAACACTAAAATGCTCGAGTGCTCGTTTTGAATAAAGAATCCCATTGAAGTCAATGGGAGACTCGAGGATTTTTCAAGGGGACCAAGGCTCTGCACAGTCAAGCTTGGCCACAAACCTGGAAACCTCAGAAAATGCTGGAAACACCACAGAAATGGATAGGAAACAGCAGGGGCAGCATGCATGGATGCCTCTGAGGCTGCCTAATAGCACCATTATGCCAAAATTATGGGCAACAGCAAGGTGATGACACTAATGTGAACAAAAAAAACCTATTCGATTACGCCACACGTGGCATACAGTACGCTTCGCCAGCAGAGAGAATGTGGACTGGGATTTCTGGAGACTAGCTTGCTAAACAGTATCAGGCAGACTAAACTAGATGAAATTGCCTTTGCACCACTGACAGCACACAAAAGGATTTTGTGCTGTGACTTTCACTTTCACTTTTGGAAAAAAAAAAAATCAACAGACTGTGCCTAATTCAATCAAACCCCCAATAAATTGTCCCACTTAGCTGTTTGAAATGGATATGTGTATCACTAAGAGCCAAAAATAACGTTTGCAAGTCTCCCTGCAAATTCGTCACAATAAGGTAGTAGCTGCACTACGAGTGCCTGCAAGCCCAGCCACAAGCAAATTTAAAAAATAAAATAAATAAATAACGCTATTGCAGCCCTAAGAAGGGCTGGTGCGGGTTCTTGTGTAGACAATCACTCCTGACCTACACCTAATCTACATAGAACACCCTAACGCTATCCTGACCCGAAGCAGCCTTACTCTCACAGCATCCAGGCAGAGGAATGATCGCGGCACCACGGCAGTGGCTAGTATATTCCAGGGTCACCTGATCAGGCAGCCAAGGACTGCTTTTCAAACATATAAGTGTACACGTTGGTGATGCTGGGTGTACTGCAGAGTCTCCTGGCTTGTGATTGGCTTTTTTTTTTCTGGCCGCCAAAAATCAAAACGGCAGGGGATGCCATTTTCTTGAGCTGGCGAAATATTCGTCCGAGCAGCTTACAATACGCTAATGCCCGAACGAGCATCAAGCTCGGACGAGTATGTTTGCTCATCTCTAGTAGTATCTTATCTAGATTTATGCCCAGATTTTGAGTTATGCTGTTCACCCCTGACACAATAGGTCTACCCTTCAACAGGTGCAGACCCTTATGTATTTTGAGCAGGCAGTAAAATGTAACTGTGACAGGCTCAAGAAACTCATATTCCCTCTCATCAATTAAGTTTGCATTAAAGGCTTGTATCAGGAGTACCTTGAATTCTTCCAAATAATTTTCAGATGGATTTTCTGTTAGAACCTCATTGACAGTGTGATCCTTCAGTAAATCTCCACACAGCTTTTCATATTGGTCTGTTTTGACTGGACCGCTTGTTATATGTACCATGTATTCAATTAATTATTGGTGCATTACGGCTGTTGCACTACTGGTGTTGGGTATTACGTCTGTGAGGCGACCGTGGCTAAGTGTTAAATGAAGTTGAAAGAACACGAGCGAAGGCAGATTATCAAGCTTCTGAAAGTAAGAATTTTCATAGTGCCCATTGCCAACCAATTACAGCTCAGCTTTCATCTACCGTGTCAGAATATTTTAAAGGGGAGATGTGATGGATTGCCAGGCCGGCAATTAGGAAATATTAGAACTTTTCCGACAGCTTGATAAATCTACCACAATATCTACAGGCAGATCCTCCATCTAGGGCAACTGATCACCTCTTCAGGAAAAGCACAAGTACAGCTTAGTCTGACACTTATATCCTTAGTAAACCCATGCTGGCTTTGTCATTATATACTATGTAGTTACATACTCCAGTTTATAGTCTTTAACTAACCCCTACAAAGTTTTACCACAATGGAAGTAAAGCTCACAGCCCTGTAATTGCCTGGCCACAAGTGTTAAATTATAGAATGCTGCGACACATTCACCTTGAGCCAGTCACTGGATCGTGCCAGACGATTACGGAATCCCTGAAGTGTTAGACGCCTACGGTCATACAGCAATACAGAACTGAGTACTTTACGGGAACTTGGGTAGTACACATCTGGGGCCAGAAGCCATTGGACACATTGATTTATAATGAATTACATTAACCAAGTCTAGTATATTACAGATGCCTGACCCGCACTGGCACCCCCACGTCAGAAGTTCATTTATTCTTATGTATAAATGAAGCTAAAAAACCCATTAAGTATCTCCCGCCTGCTTATTTTTCTCAGTCAACGAGGGCCCATTTCGAAAATAAAGGAGCAACTGCAATGACCATTTTCGCCATAGAATCTACTTTAAAATATTTTGGATTGTTTTGTATCTTCGGGCCACCTGCGCTTTCATTTCGTATTTTGGTTGATTTATTTCATTCTTGAGATTGGTAAGTTTTTTTGGCCGCGGTATTCGAAGCCTCAGGTTGATCAGTCAGATTTATTTTTTTGAATGCCTTCTTTTCTATAATTTATTGTCATAATTGATGAGAAATTGACTTCTTAAAATTCAAAGTTTTCGATTTTCACGTTTTAGGAGGAAAATAAGGTTATTGATTGCTCCTGTTCCCAAGGGTTCCTGGACACTGACATTTGGACAATCTCTCTCATTGTTAGAAATCACAGGTCAACAATGCCATCAACTATGTGGGATCTTCTACAAAACTGCACCATAAAATGATACCTGCAGAAAGGTGTTAAATGTCTCCCCTTTCACAGATGAAGTATAGAGCCCTGAACCCCAATTTATATTTGGAAGTTAAAGTCGCACATTCATACGGTCACCTCCTGTCAGCCCGCTTAAGCTGTTGTATACGGTGACCCTCTATTCCTCAGGTCGGGTCTATATATTACACCAATAATCTTTCTCAAGCTTCTGGCTTCGAATTTTAACCCACATGAATCCTGACACTCCTTTGGCAACTGACTCATTCACAATCGCTTTTAAGTCTCTTCTGGACATACAGACAGTACACCACTCCTCTCCTATTGCCCTGTCTTTCTGAAAGAGTGTTAAACCTTGAATATTAACACCCCAATCAGTGATGCATCGAGTCATCGTCCTGCTACAACCAACAACATAATAAGTTCCTTAATATCAGAGCATCACCCATTTTGCCTGGATTCTTGCATGGAATTTGTGAATATACAGTTTTATTTCCCACAGTTATTTATTGATTTATAGTAATTTTAATGGCATAATATCCGACACTGTTGATTTAGTAACTTGTCGGATCTCCTATCCACTACCTTCATCCCCCATACACCGTCCACTCTCACACCCTCCAACCATAACCGACCCCTCTTGACATGTTATCCATTTTGGTCTTCCTTTTTCTCTCCCCTGTTTAGTTTAAATTCTCCGAAACCCATGCTCGGCTCTTCTACACAAGCCACAGCAGACCCACTTCCATTTAGGTTGCAAGTTATCTGTGGAAACAGCGTTGTACCTTAATGAAAAGTCAGCCTGTGCTTTAGGAACCCAAATCCCTCTGCTCTATACCAGGATCTGAGCCATGCCATTACTCCCTGAGCTCCCGCTGTCGGCTCTTGTAGCGCATGGCACATGTAGAATTCCGGAGAATACTACCTTGGAGGTCTTCCTTAAGCTTTGAACCTAATTCTTTAAAAACTATTCTTCAGGGGTCCCCACCTACCATCTATTCACACCAATTTATAAAGGTTAGTGATTACCTTGGTGCAGATACCAGTTATAGTACCACAAATACTTTTTAGCACTGTTGGCCAACATTTATATGATAAAATTAAAAGAATACAAAGCGTGAATCTCTCAGTCAAATGTTTTTTGCTGCAGGTTGGAGGAGGAAAGCAACTCGAGTTTCTGAGTCAGTAGGAGGTAGGAGGTAAAGCTGTGTACATCGGACTTGAGGAAGACAACAAGTGATAATAGCATCTTCCCCCCCTTTTGCCATTCGCCCTCTCCATACACTAGTTTCATCCTAATCAAGTTTTCACTAGTACACTAGTTTATCCTGCTGTACACATTTCACTTCCTAGACACGCACCTGGGGTCTGGCAGCAATCTAGCGATGGATTGTGAGCTGAGTTGCGGTATGCTTTGCACTGGTTTAGTATGTGGCTGTAGCCAGCACCCTTACAGGAGATCAGAGACACCCAATGATTCAAATCCTGTCAGCACATGTGAGCAGAGCGAAACGAGAGGGCCGCAAGCTACAATGAAGATAAGTCATAACCATATAGCAGGGCTACAATACAAATGGAACTGGCAATTCCGCAAAAACAGGACCCCCAATAAGCGATGCTAATAAGTTAAAGACCCTGATATCCATTTAGAAGGTGTACTACCTTTTTAAGAGAGTGTCCTGCGGTAAGAGCAGATCTCTTCCCGCAAGGGTACATGGCTTAAGAGAGGGTCCATACAGTGGAATTACAAAGGGTGGTCATGCATTTTGGCCAGTTCAATAGCAACCAGAATGTATTATTATGGAGGAATTACCAGATAGTTGAGATATGCATTTATCACATGGACGAGGACCTTTGTAGTGTGTAGTATTTTGCCCAGGCAAGATACTATATGATAAGACCATAAGAAGATAGTATGTCTAGCCGGGTTATGTCACATATAGAATAGTGGATGAAGGATCCCCCTGGATGATGTGCATGGAGAAAATTGGCATAATAGCCGAACAGTTGGCTCCGATATTGCAGGCATCGAGAGGAATGAACATAGTCCTACAGAAGGTTGACTGCTCTCTCTAATGAGAGGTAGATGTGTAATGAAGTGTCGAGCAATGGGCTTTACGATGAATTGAATGGACCGTAATTAAGTTTAAGCATCTTTACTTGTAAGGTCCGCCATTGTAGATATGTTGGGGCCAAGAACTCATTATAAACGATTGCTACTTCATCTCTCATAAATATACTTTGTCCCTCTTGAGTAATATATAATTAACTTTGTTATTTAGTATGTTACTACTTCATGTTTAATATGATGGGGGTGGGATCTTTGGATTCGTGTGCGATTGTCTCAATATAACCGCGTTGTCTCACCTTGATATTTGTGTTATTATGCCAGACATTTATGGTTCAATTTGGGAAGGGGTGGGTATGGATGACGTTTCCTGCCAAACACGCATTATATTGGCAGAGGCAAAGTTCACTATAGGCTAGAGAAGAGCAACGAGAGGCGCCGAAATGGCTGACACATGTTGATGTCCCTGTGTGAGGACCGGTAATAAAGAAGATAAGTACCACACGTGAATACCGCTTAGCTATGCTGACCTGCTTACGCTGACAATCACAAGAAGTGTATGCCGTACCTGTCGGCTCCAATGTATCTTGTGGTTGCTCCTGATATACTCCGAAGTTTGGCAGTGTTATCTGTGACTTCACCCTAAATAAGTAATTTTATATGAAATGTTGCAAATGTGTTCCTGCTCTGCAGTGTCATCTTCAACTGCCAATCTGAGGCCACATAATCATCCTAATCATACATCGCATGCATGCTCAACCTTATTCCTCTCTATAACTCTGACTGCAGTCACTAACAATTAAATCATGTTTCTTATTTGGAAACCATCAGGTCATGGGGGCATAAATGCAGAAGACTCCCATAGGATACAGAAATAAAAATGAACAGTCAGTCTAGGTTGGTGTGAGAGGAATAGGTGCAATTTCTCAAAATAAAGAATGTAGACAGTTTTCAGAAATGACTATTCATACAGAAAGCTGATAAATGACACCTTTTTAAGAAATAGCATATGTCATCGCTTGCAGGCAATGACGTAATTGCAGGGGGCGAATGGGCACTCAAGCCATGTGCTAGCGGGGCAGGTAGGTAGAGTAGAAGTCATCTTTGAACCTCCACATCATTACCTCAATTTATTTTAACAAACTGTTGATGCCGAGTTATGCGTGATTTTTTATTTTTTTTTGAATTTATGACCATTTCTGCTATGGCTTTCCCATAATTGGTATATATTTGTAATGTTTGTTTGGATTCTAATGGCAGAATTAGAAGTCCTATAGAAATAGAAAGTACAAGTATTAATGAATTGGGTGCCTATTTCCGGGCCGTTTCTAGTAGCTTTTTATACAGGGCGGAATCTCAAAAATCATTATCTTACCCAGTAGCACCAAATTTAAAAATTCACTTACATGACATGAATCAATGTATGGATTTTAGAGGTATGCAGCCACATTCCCCACTAGGTAGCTCAGATGTTGCTCCCCCCAAATTTATTAATAACCCATACAATGACCCCCCCTTTTAATTAAAATGTTACAGTGTCTTTCAAAATAAATATTGTGCGTTTTAATTAACGATTTACATAGATACTGTACAAAAGATTATAATTAAATAAAAGCCACCAGGATGGAGTTCACTACACAAAACAGTTCCAGAGTCCCCTTATACATTTACACAGTATTCCAAATGATGTTACATGTACACAGTACCCCAAGAATGCATCATACATGACAGCCACATTTGAATTCATAATGTCCACTCATGTAATAAATATAGACACGTATGTCTATATATATGTTTGCTCCTCTCTAATTAATATATAGGAATTGTCGGAAACGAGACCATATATAATATATACGGTTTGCAGTAACCCAATGCGATTACCACTAAGGCATCACAGAGACCTGGTGTGCATGCACTACTGGCAGCCAAGGGGAGTGAATGAATGGGGCCACCATTTTCTAAGGGCTCCGGCTGGTACGCATTTTCTCGGGTTTCCGAATTTTTACTTTGTGCTGAATTGAACCAGGTTTTGGCACACACGCATCAGCTTGTTGGTGCATCGGTGTCTGGCTTTCCATGCGATACAAATTCGGGGGCCGGGTCGTCAGACACACCCGACTGATTGTACAAACCGCGGACGGAATTTCGAATTTAAAATGAAATTGGGGCGCCAGGATCAGCAATGCACCCTGAAGAAGAAGGTAAACTCCAGCAGACCTCAGCGGGGAGGGGGGAAGCGACACATGAGGAGATTGAGCCGCACGGATTTTAGTGAATCGTGGCAGCTCAAATCCTCGTTGACAGTCCGGACATGGCGGCGTCAAACGGGGCCGGGGAAGTAAATGTGCCCAATTTTTCAACCTGGTGTGTTCTTGAGTCACCAAATGCCATTTATCTTCCTAAACACAGAGACGTCAGGTAAATATCAACGGCAACTTTTGGTCCCGGACAACAGATCCTTCACTGAATCACCCACAGAATCATACAGGTGTCATGGCACTCCAGACAACGGCTTCATTGGCAAGGGGGACCATTCAGGCACTGGAGCGATTTAACCATTGTGGCCTAATGTGTTACAGTGTAGTGAGGTAGTGACATATCCCGTTGACTGTAATTCCCGCTGCTTGTGACATTCTTAATTTCCCATGTGTAGTCAATAATCAAGGATACCCCACGAGGTAAGATTAAGCAGGTGCCCCAGATAGATGTCATATTGACGTTTTTTCTTCTTCTATTCTTACAATGGCACCAATAGTGATTTCTTCTCACCCAGGTTTGCTTGTCCTGAATCCATCAGAAAGCTATTGGCTTGCCCATGGTGTCAGAGGTTAGAGTCGATGATTATTTTAGGGGTAGTTAATTTCAATTCAAGATTGTCATGTCTTTTCAGTGCGGTAAACTAAAATCAGCAAGGGATCAAATAATTATTTCCTAGCTGTATGTAATTTCTCAGATGGTGTATTGCTCACGTAAAGGTTGTATTACCTGTTTGACTGCTGTATGGATTATGATAATAGCTAGCCTTTTCAAATCAAGGGTTTCATCTGCCTTTGTTCTTGTAAAGAAAAATATACAGCTTATTATTCATAACACTGCATATATCCAGGACTGTCAGTGTCCTTTGTTTTGTGTTTTTTCTATTATACTTGAAGTGTTTCTTTAAGCCTTACCAGCGTCGGTGTAAGAATACTCTCAAATGTCATTCATAACGGTTATTAGAAAGTAGGATTGTCTGCTCTCATTATATTTCATTTCACTGTAAAACTAAGTCTTGCATATTACCAAAGATCATTTGCCTCTAGCTCTGCACTAAAATACTTGGACAGGGTTTATACAAATCACAAATGGTATCTGATCGGAAAACCACAGGTTTAAATTGCCAGTATAAATATTAAGGGTAAACAAGGCTGCTCAGAATTAGTAGGGATAACTCTAAGAGGGGTGAATGAAAAATGGATGGGGCTAGCTATACCCAACCCGTGGCTGTATTTTAGCGGCACAATTACAACATTTAAAAGGTGGGGAATGGAGATAGAAGGGAATCAGCGCATGCCACCATGTCGCCTGATTAGTTTTGGACGAAGCACACAATACCACTGCATGCTTTGGAAAGTGGATTTGGTGAAGGGGAAGAGGAAATAGGCAGTAAACCGACAATGTCCCTAATGTCAGGGGGGTGTGGTAAGCCAGGATATAATAGGTATCCCTAAATATACAATAGACACTCCACTATGGCGAAAACCCTGCTTTCCGAAATTTTCTATTGGAAGGTTTTTCCCCATGGGAAGCGAAAGGGGTTAAGACGCTGAAGAATATTGTATTGTTCAGAAGAAACTTAGAAGTTGAGGACATAAGCGAATTCAATAGCCCAATGCGTTGGTTCTATCAGTATTGCAAATCCGACATGCTTTTGAGGTACGTCCAGGATAGAAACAAATGAGCGGTGGGCTCCAATGGGGCATTGAATAGATATTGAGTCAGTTTCTACTAAAGGCCTGATCTCAATTCTTATACAAGTGCTATTAAAGGACTCTATTAAGGATATTCCATTAAAATGTCGGGGGGAAACATTGGAAATAAGAAGGTGGCCCCATTGAAGAGCAGGGGACTGAAGATGGGAATTGGTGCCAACCCTCTCGCATTAGTGAAGCACGTAGGATGTCTCACTTATTCTTTTACATCGAACATCATATAGGTTCACCCCAAATTACTATTTCGGATAGGAGTTCGGCTAATTAAGAATGCCGAGATGTGGAACGGAAGAAGCAGAATATTAGACTTACAGGATGTGGGATCGCAGGAACTGGAGTCTTTTGGAAAAAATCTAATTAGAATTGACCGTTAAAGTTTTCTCTGTAACTATTGAAGAAAGTCCACCTTGGGAGTCGGAAGAAGACAACTGAAATCAACCTAATAATATTGCAATTCCACGATCCTTATATCAAGAGAAAGGTTATAGTGGCCCATGGATTAGGCCTAGGCCCGGACAGAAAGAAAGAGTTTATAGACCGTGTGAAGGCAGGTAATACTATTGGAACATACACGTACGTGTTGTTAAAGAGATGGGGGTCTCCAAATTCGAAAAGATTTGGGCAAGTGGCTAGAGACCGGGTTTACCATCAGCTCAGGACTAGCTTAGAATATTCAATTATCATTGGCAAAAATTAAGTAAAGATAGTTTAGGTCTTCTTAATAGGTGACTAATTATATGAGACCTGAAGGGTCTGAAGGAGCTGGCTCGCAAGGGGGGTGGGGGGAGAGTGGGAAGGTGGAGGGAGTATGCTACTAATATAAGCATATATGATAAAACATACATCCTGTAAGAGAAAAATGGATACATGTAACTCTCTTTTGTAACGCTTAATGAGATAATTTGATTTGTATTATTGTACAAAGCCAAGAGCTTATTGTTAAAGATATGTACGGATACTCCCCTCAGGTTACTTGGGTGGGTGTGTTGTTATTTAAAAAAGGTGCAATAAAAATATCTGATTCAAAAAAAAAAAAATATTTTAAGGGTTAACAATCGCCCCAAGAGGAATTGCCCAAGTATAAGAAACCTAAGCAATTCCCATCCGGCATTGTCAATGTAATGATATGACATGTACGGGTTACTGCAACAAGATCTGTGTACATCGCAGAGCAGACACCATACTACGTTTAGCCCTTCACCCTAACCGACTCCTATACAAGATCTGCCCTTACAAGGGCAGTCCACAGACTACACCTACAATATCATTCTGACCACGTCATAGGAGAAGACTAAATAAATCTCATCTCTAATTACTGACCTGTTGTCCCCTGCTGTTGCAGGTACAGGGGATACAAGTAGATGTATGGTTCGTGGGGGGTAATTCCTGTATACGCACTTTACCCTCTGCTGCCTAGAACTACTAGTTAAACTCTCAGCAGCAGTGGCTGGACAGAAATACCACCGACGTGCGTACTGCTACATGAAGGTCACAATTTAAAAAACATCTAATTCAACAAGCACGCTTGACTGGCCATGGGTTCCCACTCCAAATCAATGAAGGGCTAGGCACCCCCTCCAAATCACATGGCAAGTCAATGAGGGCATGTGTCGGACTCGACTCCACGCATCCCATTGTCCAAGGACTATAATGCTTTACTGCTGAATAGCTATTGTGTAAAAAAACTTCAAGGGCTTGTAAAAACCATTTGCCGTAACCTGCCCGGTTTGTATATAGTCTATATCGACATGATTGCATGCTATGCGCAGGCGTATGTTTGATCTGATGATAGCTAAGTGAAGAGCGAGCAAAAATTCTCAAGAAAAAATGTCAGAAGCCTCACCTTATGATTGGAATGTAACCTGTCTTGTTCGGCTATGCTTTTATAAAAGGAAACCCACATCAAAGGATCAGATAAAACAGCGAGGATATAGTCACAATTACTTTGAGAACTTGTTTTATTATCCGCTGGTCGCATGCCTAAGTTAATCATAGTGTGCCACCCCAGCTGGATACCAGCCTAGTTGGCTCAAAAGTAACTAAACCATTTGCAACTTTAGTTGGGACATTATGAGCCGAGCTTTAGTAAGGGTGCAAATAAAATATATCCAAACAGTTTAATCCACTTAGGTTTAAGATCAATGGAGAGGACAATATCAACAAAGTGACAGTAGAGCCATAACTGAACTATTGATGGAACATATGTTACTGATATGATGCCAGTGGCATGAGGAATCAGTTAATTCGAAAGGTAAAAAGCTATAGCATAGCTCATGTGTCATGAGACCTGACGACGGGACGATTAAGGCGGAATTTCACCTGCCCCATGCTGTAGTTGCACAATCCCAAATCCACCTCCTCCCTCCCTACATTCCAAGCATTGACTCAATGCTTGTGACTAGTATTCCGCTACCCTACACTCTGCAATCTAAAGAATGTTTCCCAACAGTGATCCAGCAACAGTCACAATGGCCGGGAAAGGTTATCACCAGTCGTGTGTGTGGCATGAACTGTTGATAACAAGGATGTGGGGAAAGGGCATTATACAAGCACTGTATTTAAAATTACCTCGAAGATGTGCTCTTTGTGAACCCATTTTCTGTGGAATGCAGTGAACCATGGCACTAGTCTGTGTCCTTCAGGGAGCGTCCTTCCGATAAGTGATAGACGGTACTCTTATCTAAAAGACCCTCTAATGTCTGGGTCCATTAGAAGAGTATCCCAGGGTTTTAGATTATTTCGTTAGCAGCAGGAGAGTCCATTAAACCTCACTGTCAGGCTCAGGTGTAGGGTGTGGATCCTGTGAAACACTGCGGACGATACACAGTCACTACTGGGAACGCGGAAGTTAAGTGGCACCGGGTTTCACCAGAGCCGGCCGCAAAAGGGTTGGACTTGCTGTGGCATGGTACCATGCCGGTGTTCCTACAGGCGCGACTTGTCCATAGTGGCAGCCAAGTTCGAGGTACAGGAATAAGAGGCAGGCAATTCGTAGTCGGGGACAAGCAGGAGGTCTGGACAGGCAGCACAGGATCAAAGTCGGAGACATAGCAAAGGAGCAAAGTCAGAAACGGAACCAGGGTTTCACAACAGAAATTACAGTAATAGCCGCAAAGCGTTCTAAGGCACAAAGATCGGGCAGGTGTTTTGCAGGAAGAGGCAGGCTTATATAGAAGTTTTTGGAAATGCAGTGCCAATTAGTGCGGGGCTGGCCCTTTAAACTCAGAGAAGAGCGAGAGCTGCGCCCTAGGAGTCAGGGGTGACGGCGGACAGGAGCCAGGACGGGGTGAGCTGCAAGGGTGATGCGCTGGCGGGGGCAGAGCAGCCAGGAGGACCGCGATATGGCGGGCACGGAGCACCCAGTGGACACTCACTATACCATATGAGTGTTTGCGTTTTCTCTCCTGTAGTAAATGGTTTCTGTGCTGCCTACATGCTTCTGAATTGTATCCTTTCAAGACTCCATCTGCGTAACTCATTTTGTTAATTCTCTTTTGGCAGGTCTTGTGTATGGGAAACTGGCATGCTTGAAGAGTTCTTCTGCGGTCTGGGCCTTGTGGAATGCCTTGTTTAAAGAGGTTGTAGATGCAACTGTCCCACCCATAGAACAGGTTTGTGGCTGTTGCCTTCTTGATAACATCAATCTGGGCCTCTTGAGATCAATACGTCAAAAAAAAGCCAATCTGTCCTATGCGATTTGAATGTAAATTTAAGGCCACACAACTCCCTGGTTATATTTCAGATCAACAGGATGTTGCCTATATACCTCAGCCATACTTCAATGTATTGTGTGAGGTCATCAGTGTCATTCAGCAGAGATATTAATATTTCCTCCCACACAATTAGCTTGGCTAAACTGCTGTGCCCCTGAGCTGGTGGTAGGAATTTGTTTTGAATAGAAACAAGTTCCTCTTCAAGACAATAATTCATTGCTTGCTGTCAGTTAGTCAGGAACAGGGATCCTCTGGACCACGAGGGGAGGGGATGGACGAAGTAGAGTCTAAGTGGACCTGGTCTTAACGATCAGCCGCCACAAAAGCGGGAGATGGGTCTTGCTGCGGCAGGTACCAGCCCACCGGTTCAATTCACTGGTGCGACCAGCCCGCTGCTGGCGCCGAGGTCAAGGTACCTTGTAGGCCCAGGGCAGCTCCAGTATCATAGGCCCAGGGACAACAGAGCTCAGGGGCGGCCCTTTGAGTGAATATACTTGGTCCCTCACTCTCAGGGTCCAGGGCTTCGCATACTATCCCTATCTTCCATAAGCTCAACGCAGCATATCTGTGCAGCTATTCTATAAAAAACAGTATAAACAACACAGACTGGCAGCAATGTTGTTTTATGACCCACAGATTGTTTCTCTTGATTTAACCTTGATATCCCGTGTTCGTCCGGTTAGATCTATTAGCACTTGAACTCGCAGGAGGCACATGTTAGGTGAGGTGTTCAGCTCTTTGCTTGTCAATTATGCCGCTTCTGTGTGTCCGGAGTCCGCATGTGCAGTAGAACAGACAGCGATTTTGGTGCCCATTGGGAATTCACAACACTGCTCACGCAGCCTCCAGCCCCGATACATGAATCTCACCCCACCGATGTTTGCTGGTGAATGGAATCTTCCCTGCAGTGATAGATATCGTCCTGTCCCTTTCAAAATTTAGCACTTGTGAGCGCCCCTACCTAAGTCGGCGACACGCCACCCCTCTTTACTTAGCACCAGAGCCAGGTCAACCCCCCGCTTGGCCTGGTATCTTATCCGTCCCCGTGCACCCGTCCTAGGCGCCCCCCAGTAGAAAAGGAACTGCTTTTCCCATTTAGACTAGAACCCTTGAGACTAATTGGAACCCAGCAGGGTTATCGGGCCAGTTGAGAGCCCAACCCCTGTGGAAGGCGATCCAATCCACCTGTGTCGCCTGCTCCTTTCCCCGTCGGGTCAGCATCTGTCCTCGTTCTCCGCTCCTTGTCGGCGGTCTCTTGCGTGGTCTATGCTTGGACCGGGTGCTCAATAGCGTCTTGGTGCAGTGATCGCTAGTCCCGTGGTCAGGTAGGTGTGTCTAGTATTATAACTAGCGGTTGAGGTGGCGTACGACGATGGACAGACCGCCTCCCGCTGCAATGCTTGGACGTCCTCACGTACCTCGCGACGGAGGTTTTATGTGTTAGCTCTCTGGTGCATTTTAGGTCCGACATCTACTCACCACATATGCTGTTAGCCGGCGCACGGGGCAAGGGCGTGTGCTACGGCCGCGACATTTTTCCGTCGGTTGTGGTGGACTACACCCGGCCGTCTAACGAGCAGTCGCATACTCAGGACACCCTTCCTCTTTTTTCTGGTAAGATCGGGGATCGGGCTCCCATCGGGAACGCCAGAACCCAGGGGTGGTGATGTTTTTGTTGAATGGATCGTTCGGGACATGCGCGCTACGCTGCGGCGGGGGTAGTCTCTTGGCTTCTGTGTGAACAGGCTATGTACCCACGCTATGGAGCAGCCAACAATACCACCCACGTGCGCATCTGCGCACCCCCGTGGATACCCCGATCCTTCTTCACTGCGAGAGGGGAAGGTGCAGGATTAGAAAGAGGAGAGTGTTCAGACGTTTCATAGGTGCCGCCACGACCTCACGTCATGCTTTTTTTTGCGCTGGCCTTTACATTTCCTACAACCTTGTGAGGCTTGTTGTTCCACACTTGGTTACTGTCTGCGCATGCAAGGTAATCGTGTAGTTTTTATCATGGGACACGATGGTGATGCCTGTTGAACCTCGCTTTGCGGACCGGGCCTCGTGGTGCTCGGAAGCTGCTTTGTTCTTTATGTGTTGGATGCCGCTCTTGTTCTTTCCGCGGGACGTCGTGACGGTGTAACCTAGATGTGGTTTGAAGTCACGCGGCGGATGTGTAGCTTCGGTGTAGGTGTCAAACTTTTAGGGCGCTTTCTTTTTCTTTTTTCAGGAAGCATCTTCAGGGGTCGGAGTTTGTATAGCACACCCGTGTAACAAGGTTCAGGTCTCCCGACGCATTACAAAATCCAACAAGTTACACCATTTGTCGGTGTGTAGACCACACTCGCGGTCAAAGAAACAACAGACAATGTCCCAAGTATGACTGTAACAACCAGACTGTATTTTCACTTCCGGCATTGAAGTGATAATCGGAAGATATGTGAATCCATTGCCTAACACAACTGGATGGAGTTCGTTTACACTGATGCGGTGCGTGCGGGTTAGGTCATTTTTTCTTTTTTTGCCTCCACCGGTTTTGCCTGATTATCTAGACGAGATTTGTGGAATTTTTTCTTTTCCGTGGTTTGATAGCTGGAAGAAGGAATGAACGGTTTGGTTGGAATTGGGCTGTCTCCTAAAAAGGGGTGATCATGCGAACACTAAAATGCCCTCCGCACCCCCCACCCGTGCCCACGCGCTCGCTGACACACAAGTATTATCGGTAATTGTGTTCGCCGAGTGACAGGTGAGGGTCAATGGGAGACCGAGGATTTTTCAAGGGGACCAAGGATCTTTTCTTTGCACAGTCAAGCTTGGCCACAAATGGAAACCTCAGAAAATGCTGAAACACCACAGAAGGATAGGAAAAGCCAGCGGGCAGCATTGCATGGAGGATGCCATGAGGCTGCGAATAGAACCATTATGGCCAAATTAGGGGCAACAGCAAGGTGATGAACACTAATGTGACAAAAAAACTAGTCGGATTATGCCATCACGTTGGGATTACAGTATCGCTTCGCCTGTGTGGGGAGACATAGTGTGAGAAGAGTGAGTATTGGTAACTGGGGGTATGTCTGGGATGAGATTTAGGATGCAGTTATCATTGTGCACACAGTTTATGTCCACGGCACAGATGATAGCTAGGGTAGATCTGGGGGGGGAGAGGGTGAAATTGCCTTTGCCACCACTGACGCACACAAACAGGATTTTGTGCTGTGACTTTCACTTTCACTTTTGGAAAAAAAAAAATCAACCAGACTGCTGGGCCTTAATTCAATCCAAACCCCCACTAAATGTCCCACTTAGCTGTTTGAAATGGATAGTGTATACACTAAGAGCAAAAATAACGTTTTCAAGTCTCCCTGAAATTCGTCACAATAGTAGTAGCTGCAACTACGGCGGGCCGGCAAGCCCAGGCCCAAGCAAATTTAAAAAATAAATAATAAATAACGGCATTGCAGCCCTAAGAAGGCTGTTGGGTTCTTGCTATGAATCACTCCTGCTAACACTAATCTAAGAGAACACCCTCAACGATATCCTGACCAGGCAGCAGCTCATATCTCACAGCACCAGGCAGAGAATGTCCGAGCACCAGGCCAGGGCCTAGTATTATTCAGGTTCACCTGATCAGGCCAGCCAAGGACTGCTTTCAACATATAAGTGTACCACGTGAGCTGGGTGTACTGCAGGTTCTCTGGCTTGTGATTGGCTTTTTTTTTTTTTCGGGCTGCCAAAAACAAAAACGCGGGGGAGCCACTTTTTCAGAGCTGGACGAAATATTCGTCCGAGCACATATGCTTACAATACGCTACTGCTCGAAACGACACCAAGCTCGGACGAGTAGTGTTGCTCATCTCTAGTAGTATCTTATCGAGATTTAGGCCCAGATTTTGAGTATGTGTTCACCCCTGACACAAATAGGTCTACCCTTCAAACAGGTGACAGACCCTTATTATTGAGGCAGGGCAGTAAAATGTAACGTGACAGGGAAGAGTGACAGGCTCAAGAACACTCAGTTCCCTTCCATCAATTAAGTTTGCCATTAAAGGTCTGTACCGGAGACATGATTGGCTTTTTTTTTTCTGGCTGCCAAAAATCAAAACGGCGGGGGATGCCATTTTCTCGAGCTGGCGAAATATTCGTCCGAGCAGCTTACAATACGCTAATGCTCGAACGAGCATCAAGCTCGGACGAGTATGTTTGCTCATCTCTAGTAGTATCTTATCTAGATTTATGCCCAGATTTTGAGTTATGCTGTTCACCCCTGACACAATAGGTCTACCCTTCAACAGGTGCAGACCCTTATGTATTTTGAGCAGGCAGTAAAATGTAACTGTGACAGGGAGTGACAGGCTCAAGAAACTCATGTTCCCTCTCATCAATTAAGTTTGCATTAAAGGCTTGTATCAGGAGTACAGGCAGTCCCCGGGTTACATACAAGATAGGGTCTGGAGGTTTGTTACAGGCAGTCCCCGGGTTACATACAAGATAGGGTCTGGAGGTTTGTTCTTAAGTTGAATTTGTATGTAAGTCGAAACTGTATATTTTATAATGGAAGTTCTAGACAATTTTTTTTCTTTTGCCCCAGTGACAATTGGAGTTTCAAAATTTTTGGTGTAATTGGACCAAGAATTATCAATAAAGCTTCATTACAGACATCTTACAGCTGATCATTGCAGTCTGGGACTATAGTAAAGCATCCAGAGAGCTTTACCAGAGGTCACATGGGGCAGAGGGGTCCGTCTGTAACTATGGGTTGTCTGTAAGTCGGGTGTCCTTAAGTAGGGGACCGCCTGTACCTTGAATTCTTCCAAATAATTTTCAGATGGATTTTCTGTTAGAACCTCATTGACAGTGTGATCCTTCAGTAAATCTCCACACAGCTTTTCATATTGGTCTGTTTTGACTGGACCGCTTGTACCATGTATTGAATTAATTATTGGTGCATTACGGCTGTTGCACTACTGGTGTTGGGTATTAACTTATATTTGAACAGGATTAATTCTTTACTGACTTCTAATTGAGCAGGGGTGGTAGGGGTGATTTTGAGCTAGGGGGGCAGTTTTTTGGGGTTTTTTTGCAAATTAGTTTAGGAAAATTTTCTAGCAAGAGGTGCAAAATGTCCTATAAACATCACAATAAAACCAATAAACTGCCACAATAAATATCAGAAATGGAGAAATTGGGTAGGCTGCTGTTCCTGACTTTGGAAAGAGCTGTGGTAGAATTGCTTGGCGCACAAAAAATATTGGCAATTTATGTCTGAAACAACAATTTTAAAGCTTAACTGAAACAGAATGATGACTACTGCTCTTACGTCTGTGAGGCGACCGTGGCTAAGTGTTAAATGAAGTTGAAAGAACACGAGCGAAGGCAGATTATCAAGCTTCTGAAAGTAAGAATTTTCATAGTGCCCATTGCCAACCAATTACAGCTCAGCTTTCATCTACCGTGTCAGAATATTTTAAAGGGGAGATGTGATGGATTGCCAGGCCGGCAATTAGGAAATATTAGAACTTTTCCGACAGCTTGATAAATCTACCACAATATCTACAGGCAGATCCTCCATCTAGGGCAACTGATCACCTCTTCAGGAAAAGCACAAGTACAGCTTAGTCTGACACTTATATCCTTAGTAAACCCATGCTGGCTTTGTCATTATATACTATGTAGTTACATACTCCAGTTTATAGTCTTTAACTAACCCCTACAAAGTTTTACCACAATGGAAGTAAAGCTCACAGCCCTGTAATTGCCTGGCCACAAGTGTTAAATTATAGAATGCTGCGACACATTCACCTTGAGCCAGTCACTGGATCGTGCCAGACGATTACGGAATCCCTGAAGTGTTAGACGCCTACGGTCATACAGCAATACAGAACTGAGTACTTTACGGGAACTTGGGTAGTACACATCTGGGGCCAGAAGCCATTGGACACATTGATTTATAATGAATTACATTAACCAAGTCTAGTATATTACAGATGCCTGACCCGCACTGGCACCCCCACGTCAGAAGTTCATTTATTCTTATGTATAAATGAAGCTAAAAAACCCATTAAGTATCTCCCGCCTGCTTATTTTTCTCAGTCAACGAGGGCCCATTTCGAAAATAAAGGAGCAACTGCAATGACCATTTTCGCCATAGAATCTACTTTAAAATATTTTGGATTGTTTTGTATCTTCGGGCCACCTGCGCTTTCATTTCGTATTTTGGTTGATTTATTTCATTCTTGAGATTGGTAAGTTTTTTTGGCCGCGGTATTCGAAGCCTCAGGTTGATCAGTCAGATTTATTTTTTTGAATGCCTTCTTTTCTATAATTTATTGTCATAATTGATGAGAAATTGACTTCTTAAAATTCAAAGTTTTCGATTTTCACGTTTTAGGAGGAAAATAAGGTTATTGATTGCTCCTGTTCCCAAGGGTTCCTGGACACTGACATTTGGACAATCTCTCTCATTGTTAGAAATCACAGGTCAACAATGCCATCAACTATGTGGGATCTTCTACAAAACTGCACCATAAAATGATACCTGCAGAAAGGTGTTAAATGTCTCCCCTTTCACAGATGAAGTATAGAGCCCTGAACCCCAATTTATATTTGGAAGTTAAAGTCGCACATTCATACGGTCACCTCCTGTCAGCCCGCTTAAGCTGTTGTATACGGTGACCCTCTATTCCTCAGGTCGGGTCTATATATTACACCAATAATCTTTCTCAAGCTTCTGGCTTCGAATTTTAACCCACATGAATCCTGACACTCCTTTGGCAACTGACTCATTCACAATCGCTTTTAAGTCTCTTCTGGACATACAGACAGTACACCACTCCTCTCCTATTGCCCTGTCTTTCTGAAAGAGTGTTAAACCTTGAATATTAACACCCCAATCAGTGATGCATCGAGTCATCGTCCTGCTACAACCAACAACATAATAAGTTCCTTAATATCAGAGCATCACCCATTTTGCCTGGATTCTTGCATGGAATTTGTGAATATACAGTTTTATTTCCCACAGTTATTTATTGATTTATAGTAATTTTAATGGCATAATATCCGACACTGTTGATTTAGTAACTTGTCGGATCTCCTATCCACTACCTTCATCCCCCATACACCGTCCACTCTCACACCCTCCAACCATAACCGACCCCTCTTGACATGTTATCCATTTTGGTCTTCCTTTTTCTCTCCCCTGTTTAGTTTAAATTCTCCGAAACCCATGCTCGGCTCTTCTACACAAGCCACAGCAGACCCACTTCCATTTAGGTTGCAAGTTATCTGTGGAAACAGCGTTGTACCTTAATGAAAAGTCAGCCTGTGCTTTAGGAACCCAAATCCCTCTGCTCTATACCAGGATCTGAGCCATGCCATTACTCCCTGAGCTCCCGCTGTCGGCTCTTGTAGCGCATGGCACATGTAGAATTCCGGAGAATACTACCTTGGAGGTCTTCCTTAAGCTTTGAACCTAATTCTTTAAAAACTATTCTTCAGGGGTCCCCACCTACCATCTATTCACACCAATTTATAAAGGTTAGTGATTACCTTGGTGCAGATACCAGTTATAGTACCACAAATACTTTTTAGCACTGTTGGCCAACATTTATATGATAAAATTAAAAGAATACAAAGCGTGAATCTCTCAGTCAAATGTTTTTTGCTGCAGGTTGGAGGAGGAAAGCAACTCGAGTTTCTGAGTCAGTAGGAGGTAGGAGGTAAAGCTGTGTACATCGGACTTGAGGAAGACAACAAGTGATAATAGCATCTTCCCCCCCTTTTGCCATTCGCCCTCTCCATACACTAGTTTCATCCTAATCAAGTTTTCACTAGTACACTAGTTTATCCTGCTGTACACATTTCACTTCCTAGACACGCACCTGGGGTCTGGCAGCAATCTAGCGATGGATTGTGAGCTGAGTTGCGGTATGCTTTGCACTGGTTTAGTATGTGGCTGTAGCCAGCACCCTTACAGGAGATCAGAGACACCCAATGATTCAAATCCTGTCAGCACATGTGAGCAGAGCGAAACGAGAGGGCCGCAAGCTACAATGAAGATAAGTCATAACCATATAGCAGGGCTACAATACAAATGGAACTGGCAATTCCGCAAAAACAGGACCCCCAATAAGCGATGCTAATAAGTTAAAGACCCTGATATCCATTTAGAAGGTGTACTACCTTTTTAAGAGAGTGTCCTGCGGTAAGAGCAGATCTCTTCCCGCAAGGGTACATGGCTTAAGAGAGGGTCCATACAGTGGAATTACAAAGGGTGGTCATGCATTTTGGCCAGTTCAATAGCAACCAGAATGTATTATTATGGAGGAATTACCAGATAGTTGAGATATGCATTTATCACATGGACGAGGACCTTTGTAGTGTGTAGTATTTTGCCCAGGCAAGATACTATATGATAAGACCATAAGAAGATAGTATGTCTAGCCGGGTTATGTCACATATAGAATAGTGGATGAAGGATCCCCCTGGATGATGTGCATGGAGAAAATTGGCATAATAGCCGAACAGTTGGCTCCGATATTGCAGGCATCGAGAGGAATGAACATAGTCCTACAGAAGGTTGACTGCTCTCTCTAATGAGAGGTAGATGTGTAATGAAGTGTCGAGCAATGGGCTTTACGATGAATTGAATGGACCGTAATTAAGTTTAAGCATCTTTACTTGTAAGGTCCGCCATTGTAGATATGTTGGGGCCAAGAACTCATTATAAACGATTGCTACTTCATCTCTCATAAATATACTTTGTCCCTCTTGAGTAATATATAATTAACTTTGTTATTTAGTATGTTACTACTTCATGTTTAATATGATGGGGGTGGGATCTTTGGATTCGTGTGCGATTGTCTCAATATAACCGCGTTGTCTCACCTTGATATTTGTGTTATTATGCCAGACATTTATGGTTCAATTTGGGAAGGGGTGGGTATGGATGACGTTTCCTGCCAAACACGCATTATATTGGCAGAGGCAAAGTTCACTATAGGCTAGAGAAGAGCAACGAGAGGCGCCGAAATGGCTGACACATGTTGATGTCCCTGTGTGAGGACCGGTAATAAAGAAGATAAGTACCACACGTGAATACCGCTTAGCTATGCTGACCTGCTTACGCTGACAATCACAAGAAGTGTATGCCGTACCTGTCGGCTCCAATGTATCTTGTGGTTGCTCCTGATATACTCCGAAGTTTGGCAGTGTTATCTGTGACTTCACCCTAAATAAGTAATTTTATATGAAATGTTGCAAATGTGTTCCTGCTCTGCAGTGTCATCTTCAACTGCCAATCTGAGGCCACATAATCATCCTAATCATACATCGCATGCATGCTCAACCTTATTCCTCTCTATAACTCTGACTGCAGTCACTAACAATTAAATCATGTTTCTTATTTGGAAACCATCAGGTCATGGGGGCATAAATGCAGAAGACTCCCATAGGATACAGAAATAAAAATGAACAGTCAGTCTAGGTTGGTGTGAGAGGAATAGGTGCAATTTCTCAAAATAAAGAATGTAGACAGTTTTCAGAAATGACTATTCATACAGAAAGCTGATAAATGACACCTTTTTAAGAAATAGCATATGTCATCGCTTGCAGGCAATGACGTAATTGCAGGGGGCGAATGGGCACTCAAGCCATGTGCTAGCGGGGCAGGTAGGTAGAGTAGAAGTCATCTTTGAACCTCCACATCATTACCTCAATTTATTTTAACAAACTGTTGATGCCGAGTTATGCGTGATTTTTTATTTTTTTTTGAATTTATGACCATTTCTGCTATGGCTTTCCCATAATTGGTATATATTTGTAATGTTTGTTTGGATTCTAATGGCAGAATTAGAAGTCCTATAGAAATAGAAAGTACAAGTATTAATGAATTGGGTGCCTATTTCCGGGCCGTTTCTAGTAGCTTTTTATACAGGGCGGAATCTCAAAAATCATTATCTTACCCAGTAGCACCAAATTTAAAAATTCACTTACATGACATGAATCAATGTATGGATTTTAGAGGTATGCAGCCACATTCCCCACTAGGTAGCTCAGATGTTGCTCCCCCCAAATTTATTAATAACCCATACAATGACCCCCCCTTTTAATTAAAATGTTACAGTGTCTTTCAAAATAAATATTGTGCGTTTTAATTAACGATTTACATAGATACTGTACAAAAGATTATAATTAAATAAAAGCCACCAGGATGGAGTTCACTACACAAAACAGTTCCAGAGTCCCCTTATACATTTACACAGTATTCCAAATGATGTTACATGTACACAGTACCCCAAGAATGCATCATACATGACAGCCACATTTGAATTCATAATGTCCACTCATGTAATAAATATAGACACGTATGTCTATATATATGTTTGCTCCTCTCTAATTAATATATAGGAATTGTCGGAAACGAGACCATATATAATATATACGGTTTGCAGTAACCCAATGCGATTACCACTAAGGCATCACAGAGACCTGGTGTGCATGCACTACTGGCAGCCAAGGGGAGTGAATGAATGGGGCCACCATTTTCTAAGGGCTCCGGCTGGTACGCATTTTCTCGGGTTTCCGAATTTTTACTTTGTGCTGAATTGAACCAGGTTTTGGCACACACGCATCAGCTTGTTGGTGCATCGGTGTCTGGCTTTCCATGCGATACAAATTCGGGGGCCGGGTCGTCAGACACACCCGACTGATTGTACAAACCGCGGACGGAATTTCGAATTTAAAATGAAATTGGGGCGCCAGGATCAGCAATGCACCCTGAAGAAGAAGGTAAACTCCAGCAGACCTCAGCGGGGAGGGGGGAAGCGACACATGAGGAGATTGAGCCGCACGGATTTTAGTGAATCGTGGCAGCTCAAATCCTCGTTGACAGTCCGGACATGGCGGCGTCAAACGGGGCCGGGGAAGTAAATGTGCCCAATTTTTCAACCTGGTGTGTTCTTGAGTCACCAAATGCCATTTATCTTCCTAAACACAGAGACGTCAGGTAAATATCAACGGCAACTTTTGGTCCCGGACAACAGATCCTTCACTGAATCACCCACAGAATCATACAGGTGTCATGGCACTCCAGACAACGGCTTCATTGGCAAGGGGGACCATTCAGGCACTGGAGCGATTTAACCATTGTGGCCTAATGTGTTACAGTGTAGTGAGGTAGTGACATATCCCGTTGACTGTAATTCCCGCTGCTTGTGACATTCTTAATTTCCCATGTGTAGTCAATAATCAAGGATACCCCACGAGGTAAGATTAAGCAGGTGCCCCAGATAGATGTCATATTGACGTTTTTTCTTCTTCTATTCTTACAATGGCACCAATAGTGATTTCTTCTCACCCAGGTTTGCTTGTCCTGAATCCATCAGAAAGCTATTGGCTTGCCCATGGTGTCAGAGGTTAGAGTCGATGATTATTTTAGGGGTAGTTAATTTCAATTCAAGATTGTCATGTCTTTTCAGTGCGGTAAACTAAAATCAGCAAGGGATCAAATAATTATTTCCTAGCTGTATGTAATTTCTCAGATGGTGTATTGCTCACGTAAAGGTTGTATTACCTGTTTGACTGCTGTATGGATTATGATAATAGCTAGCCTTTTCAAATCAAGGGTTTCATCTGCCTTTGTTCTTGTAAAGAAAAATATACAGCTTATTATTCATAACACTGCATATATCCAGGACTGTCAGTGTCCTTTGTTTTGTGTTTTTTCTATTATACTTGAAGTGTTTCTTTAAGCCTTACCAGCGTCGGTGTAAGAATACTCTCAAATGTCATTCATAACGGTTATTAGAAAGTAGGATTGTCTGCTCTCATTATATTTCATTTCACTGTAAAACTAAGTCTTGCATATTACCAAAGATCATTTGCCTCTAGCTCTGCACTAAAATACTTGGACAGGGTTTATACAAATCACAAATGGTATCTGATCGGAAAACCACAGGTTTAAATTGCCAGTATAAATATTAAGGGTAAACAAGGCTGCTCAGAATTAGTAGGGATAACTCTAAGAGGGGTGAATGAAAAATGGATGGGGCTAGCTATACCCAACCCGTGGCTGTATTTTAGCGGCACAATTACAACATTTAAAAGGTGGGGAATGGAGATAGAAGGGAATCAGCGCATGCCACCATGTCGCCTGATTAGTTTTGGACGAAGCACACAATACCACTGCATGCTTTGGAAAGTGGATTTGGTGAAGGGGAAGAGGAAATAGGCAGTAAACCGACAATGTCCCTAATGTCAGGGGGGTGTGGTAAGCCAGGATATAATAGGTATCCCTAAATATACAATAGACACTCCACTATGGCGAAAACCCTGCTTTCCGAAATTTTCTATTGGAAGGTTTTTCCCCATGGGAAGCGAAAGGGGTTAAGACGCTGAAGAATATTGTATTGTTCAGAAGAAACTTAGAAGTTGAGGACATAAGCGAATTCAATAGCCCAATGCGTTGGTTCTATCAGTATTGCAAATCCGACATGCTTTTGAGGTACGTCCAGGATAGAAACAAATGAGCGGTGGGCTCCAATGGGGCATTGAATAGATATTGAGTCAGTTTCTACTAAAGGCCTGATCTCAATTCTTATACAAGTGCTATTAAAGGACTCTATTAAGGATATTCCATTAAAATGTCGGGGGGAAACATTGGAAATAAGAAGGTGGCCCCATTGAAGAGCAGGGGACTGAAGATGGGAATTGGTGCCAACCCTCTCGCATTAGTGAAGCACGTAGGATGTCTCACTTATTCTTTTACATCGAACATCATATAGGTTCACCCCAAATTACTATTTCGGATAGGAGTTCGGCTAATTAAGAATGCCGAGATGTGGAACGGAAGAAGCAGAATATTAGACTTACAGGATGTGGGATCGCAGGAACTGGAGTCTTTTGGAAAAAATCTAATTAGAATTGACCGTTAAAGTTTTCTCTGTAACTATTGAAGAAAGTCCACCTTGGGAGTCGGAAGAAGACAACTGAAATCAACCTAATAATATTGCAATTCCACGATCCTTATATCAAGAGAAAGGTTATAGTGGCCCATGGATTAGGCCTAGGCCCGGACAGAAAGAAAGAGTTTATAGACCGTGTGAAGGCAGGTAATACTATTGGAACATACACGTACGTGTTGTTAAAGAGATGGGGGTCTCCAAATTCGAAAAGATTTGGGCAAGTGGCTAGAGACCGGGTTTACCATCAGCTCAGGACTAGCTTAGAATATTCAATTATCATTGGCAAAAATTAAGTAAAGATAGTTTAGGTCTTCTTAATAGGTGACTAATTATATGAGACCTGAAGGGTCTGAAGGAGCTGGCTCGCAAGGGGGGTGGGGGGAGAGTGGGAAGGTGGAGGGAGTATGCTACTAATATAAGCATATATGATAAAACATACATCCTGTAAGAGAAAAATGGATACATGTAACTCTCTTTTGTAACGCTTAATGAGATAATTTGATTTGTATTATTGTACAAAGCCAAGAGCTTATTGTTAAAGATATGTACGGACTCCCCTCAGTTGACTTGGTTGGGTGTGTTTTATTTAAAAAAGGTGCAATAAAAATATCTGAGTTCAAAAAAAAAAAAATATTTTAAGGGTTAACAACAATGAGAATTGCCCAAGTATAAGAAACCTAAGCAATTTCCCATCCGGCATTGCAATGTAATGATATGACATGTGGGTTACCTGCAACAAGTCTGTGTAAATCCAGAGCAGACATACTAGTTTAGCCCTATCAACCCTAACCGTTACTCCTATACAAGATCTGCCCTGACAAGGGCAGTCCACAACTCACCTAATATCATCTGACCGTCATGGAGAAGTAAATAATCTCATCTCTAATTGACTGTTTCCCCTCTGTTGCAGGTCAGGGGATACAAGTAGATGTATGGTCGTGGGGGTAATCTGTAGCATTTACCTCTGTGCCTAGAACTTAGTTAAACTCTCAGCAGCAGTGGCTGGACAGAAATACCACCACGTGCGTACTGTACATCGAAGGTTCACAATTTAAAAACATCTAATTCAACAAAGCCCGCTTGCTGGCCATGGGTCCCACTCCAAATCAAATGAGGGCTAGGCACCCCCTCCAAATCACATGGCAAGTCAATGAGGGCATTGTCGGCTCCGACCCAAGCATCCCATGTCCAAGAGACTATAATGCTTTACATGCTGAATAAGCTATTGTGTAAAAAAACTTCAAGGGGCTTGTAAAAACAATTTGGCCTGTAACCTGCCCGGTTTTATATAGTCTATATAGACATGATGGCATGCTATCCATGCTATGTTTGATGATACGATAGTAGTGAAGAGGAGACAAAAAGTTCTCAAGAAAAATGTCAGCCACCTCAACCTATGATGGAATGTAACCTTCTGTTCGGCTTCTTTTTTAAAAGGACAATGACCATCAACAGGATAAGATAAAACAGCGAGGAATAGCAAATTCTTTGAGAACTTGTTTTGATTATCCGCGCGGTCTGCATGCCTAGGTTAATCAATATGTGCCCCCCAGCTGGATACCATGTCCTAGTTGGCTCAAAAATAACTAAACCTTGCCATATCTTTATTGGGACATATAGGCATGCTTAGTAAGGGTGCAAATAAAATATATCAAACAGTAATCATATAGGTTTAAGATCCAATTGTAGAGGACAATATCAACGAAAGTGGACAGTAGAGCCATAACTAAACATTGATGGAACATATGTTATGAATATGATGCAGTGCAATGAGGAACTCAGTATTGAATAGTGCTAAAAGCTAGCATAGCTCACTGTTTCATTGAGACTGAAGACGGTACTGTATAAGGCGGAATTTCCACTCGCCCCCCATGCTGTATTGCACAATCCCAAATCCACCTCCTCCCTCCCTCACATTCCAAGCATTGACTAATGCTGTGACTAGTATTTCCCTCACTCCATCTAAATGCCCTAATGTCTTCCCAAACATACTCCAGCACAGTCACAAATGGCCGAAAGGTTTCACCAGTGATGTGTGTGGCATGAACTGTTGATAACAAGGATGTGGGGAAAGGCATATATAAAGCACTGTGATTTAAAAATTACCTCAGAGATTGCTCTTTGTGAACCCATTTCTGTGGAATGCAGTGACCATGGCACTAGTCTGTCCTTCAGGGGAGCGTCCCTTCCGATAAGTGATAGACGGTACTTTTACTAAAAGACCCTCTAATGTCGGGTCCATTAGAAGAGTATCCCAGGTTTAGATTATTTCGTTAGCAGCAGGAGATCCATTAAACCTCACTGTCAGGCTCAGAGGTAGTGGATCTGTGAACCACTGCGGACGATACACAAGTCACTACCTGGAACCGGAAAAAAGTTAAGTGGCACCGGGTTTCACCAGAGCCGGCCGCAAAAGGTTGGACTTGCTGTGGCATGGTACCATCCGGTGTTCCACAGGCGCGACTTGTCCATAGTGGCAGCAAGTTCGAGGTACAGGAAACGGCAGGCACAGGCAATTCGTAGTCGGGGGACAAGCAGGAGGTCTGGACAGGCAGCACAGGATCAAAGTCGGAGACATAGCAAAGGAGCAAAGTCAGAAACGGAACCAGGGTCACAACGAAATTACTAAGTAATAGCGCAAAGCGTCTCTAAGGCACAAAGATCGGGCAGGGTTTTGCAGGAAGAGCAGGCTTATATAGAATTTTGGAAATGCAGCGCCAATTAGTGGGGGCTGGCCCTTTAAATTCAGAGAAGAGGAGAGCGCGCCCTAGGAGTCAGGGGGCACGGCGGACAGGAGCCAGGACGGGGGAGCTGCAAGGGTGATGCGCTGGCGGGGGCAGAGCAGCCAGGAGGACCGCGATATGGTCCCGGAGCACCCAGTGGACACTCACTATACCATATGAGTGTTGCGTTTTCTCTCCTGTAAGTAAATGGTTTCTATAGCTCCTACATGCCTTCTGAATTGTATCCTTTCAATACTCCATCTGCGTAACTCATTTTGCTTAATTCTCTTTTGGCGGTCTTGTGTATGGGAAAAAACTGGCATGCTTGAAGAGTTCTTCTGCGGTCTGGCCTTGTGGAATGCCTTGTTTAAAGAGGTTGTAGATGACACTGTCCCACCCATAGAACAGGTTTGTGGCTGTTGCCTTCTTGATAACATCAATCTGGGCCTCTGACGATCAATACGTCAAAAAAAAGCCAATCTGTCCTTATGGACTTTGAATGTAAATTTAAGGCCACACAACTCCCTGGTTATATTTCAGATCAACAGGATGTTGCCTATATACCTCAGCCATACTTCAATGTATTGTGTGAGGTCATACAGTGTCATCAGCAGAGATTTAATATGTTCCTCCCACAAATTAGCTTGGCTAAACTGCTGATGCCCAACTGAGCTGGTGGTAGGAATTTGTTGTTGAATAGAACAAGTTCCTCTTAAGACAAATAATCATGCCTATGCTGTAGATTATCAGGAACAGGGATCCTCTGGCCCACGAGGGAGAGGAGCAGATGGACAATGAAGTCTAAGTGGCACCTGGTCATTAACGATCAGACCGCCACAAAGCGGGGATGGGTCTTGCTGCGGACAGGGTACCAGTCCACCGGTTCAATTCACTGGTGCGACCAGACCCGCTGTGGCAGCCGAGGTCAGCGTACCTTGTAGGCCCCGAGGGCAGCTCCAGATCATAGGCCCGAGGACAACAGAGCTCAGTGGGCGCCCTTTGCAGTGAATTACATTGAGTCCCTCACCTCGGAGGTCCAGGGCTTCGCATACCTATCACCTAGTCTTCCAATAAGCTTCAACGCGGCAATTCTGTGCAGTATCTATCAAAAACAGTATAAAACAACACAGACTGGCAGCAATGTTGTTTATGGACCCACAGATTGTTTCTCTATGATTTAACCTTGATATCCCGTTGTTCGTCCGGTAGATCTATTAGACTGACACTCTGCAGAGGCACATGTTAGCGTGGGTGATTCAGTCTCTTTGCTTGTAAATTATGCCGCTTCTGTGTGCTCCGAGTCCGCCACTGTGAAGTACGAACAGACAGCTGATTTTGGTGCCCATTGTGGAATTCACAACACTGCTTGCACGCAGACTCACAGCTCGATACATGATCTCACCCCACCCGATGTTTGTGGTGAATGGAATCTTCCCTGCAGTGTAGATATCGTCCTGTGCCTTTCAATTTAGCACTTGTGAGCGCCCCTCCTAAGTCGGCGACACCGCCCCCCTCTTATACTTAGGCCACCGAGACACAGTCAACCCCCCGCTTGGCCTGGTATCTTATCCGTCCCCGTGCACCCGTCCTAGGCGCCCCCCAGTAGAAAAGGAACTGCTTTTCCCATTTAGACTAGAACCCTTGAGACTAATTGGAACCCAGCAGGGTTATCGGGCCAGTTGAGAGCCCAACCCCTGTGGAAGGCGATCCAATCCACCTGTGTCGCCTGCTCCTTTCCCCGTCGGGTCAGCATCTGTCCTCGTTCTCCGCTCCTTGTCGGCGGTCTCTTGCGTGGTCTATGCTTGGACCGGGTGCTCAATAGCGTCTTGGTGCAGTGATCGCTAGTCCCGTGGTCAGGTAGGTGTGTCTAGTATTATAACTAGCGGTTGAGGTGGCGTACGACGATGGACAGACCGCCTCCCGCTGCAATGCTTGGACGTCCTCACGTACCTCGCGACGGAGGTTTTATGTGTTAGCTCTCTGGTGCATTTTAGGTCCGACATCTACTCACCACATATGCTGTTAGCCGGCGCACGGGGCAAGGGCGTGTGCTACGGCCGCGACATTTTTCCGTCGGTTGTGGTGGACTACACCCGGCCGTCTAACGAGCAGTCGCATACTCAGGACACCCTTCCTCTTTTTTCTGGTAAGATCGGGGATCGGGCTCCCATCGGGAACGCCAGAACCCAGGGGTGGTGATGTTTTTGTTGAATGGATCGTTCGGGACATGCGCGCTACGCTGCGGCGGGGGTAGTCTCTTGGCTTCTGTGTGAACAGGCTATGTACCCACGCTATGGAGCAGCCAACAATACCACCCACGTGCGCATCTGCGCACCCCCGTGGATACCCCGATCCTTCTTCACTGCGAGAGGGGAAGGTGCAGGATTAGAAAGAGGAGAGTGTTCAGACGTTTCATAGGTGCCGCCACGACCTCACGTCATGCTTTTTTTTGCGCTGGCCTTTACATTTCCTACAACCTTGTGAGGCTTGTTGTTCCACACTTGGTTACTGTCTGCGCATGCAAGGTAATCGTGTAGTTTTTATCATGGGACACGATGGTGATGCCTGTTGAACCTCGCTTTGCGGACCGGGCCTCGTGGTGCTCGGAAGCTGCTTTGTTCTTTATGTGTTGGATGCCGCTCTTGTTCTTTCCGCGGGACGTCGTGACGGTGTAACCTAGATGTGGTTTGAAGTCACGCGGCGGATGTGTAGCTTCGGTGTAGGTGTCAAACTTTTAGGGCGCTTTCTTTTTCTTTTTTCAGGAAGCATCTTCAGGGGTCGGAGTTTGTATAGCACACCCGTGTAACAAGGTTCAGGTCTCCCGACGCATTACAAAATCCAACAAGTTACACCATTTGTCGGTGTGTAGACCACACTCGCGGTCAAAGAAACAACAGACAATGTCCCAAGTATGACTGTAACAACCAGACTGTATTTTCACTTCCGGCATTGAAGTGATAATCGGAAGATATGTGAATCCATTGCCTAACACAACTGGATGGAGTTCGTTTACACTGATGCGGTGCGTGCGGGTTAGGTCATTTTTTCTTTTTTTGCCTCCACCGGTTTTGCCTGATTATCTAGACGAGATTTGTGGAATTTTTTCTTTTCCGTGGTTTGATAGCTGGAAGAAGGAATGAACGGTTTGGTTGGAATTGGGCTGTCTCCTAAAAAGGGGTGATCATGCGAACACTAAAATGCCCTCCGCACCCCCCACCCGTGCCCACGCGCTCGCTGACACACAAGTATTATCGGTAATTGTGTTCGCCGAGTGACAGGTGAGGGTCAATGGGAAGACGCGAGGATTTTTCAAGGGGACCAAGGCTTTTCTGCACATGTAAGCTTGGCCACAAACCTGGAAACCTCAGAAAATGATGGAAACACCACAGAAGGATAGGAAAGAGCCAGGGGCAGCATGCATGGAGGATGCCTGAGGCTGCAATAGCACCATTATGCCAAATTACGGGGCAACAGCAAGGTGATGAACACTAATGTGACAAAAAAAAACCTATCGATTATGCCCACACGTGGCATACAGTATCGCTTCGCCGTGAGCAAGAGAAGAGTGAGATTGGACTGGGATTTCTGGGATGAGATTAGGTGCTAAACACAGTAGTCAGGCACAGACTAACTAGGAATAGATGAAATTGCCTTTGCCACCACTGACAGCACACAAAAGGATTTTGTGCTGTGACTTTCACTTTCACTTTTGGCAAAAAAAAAAATCAACCAGACTGCTGCCTAATTCAATCAAACCCCCTATAAATGTCCCACTTAGCTGTTTGAAATGGATAGTGTATCACTAAGAGCAAAAATAACGTTTTCAAGTCTCCCTGCAAATTCGTTCACAATAAGGTAGTAGCTGCAACTACGGGGGCCGGCAAGCCCAGCCACAAGCAAATTTAAAAAATAAATAATAAATAACGCTATTGCAGCCCTAAGAAGGCTGTTGGGTTCTTGTAGAATCACTCCTGCTAACACTAATCTAAGAGAAACCCTAACGATATCCCTGACCAGGCAGCAGCTATATCTCACAGCACCAGGCAGAGAATGATCCGAGCACCAGGCAGTGGCCTAGTATTATTCAGGTCACCTGATCAGGCCAGCCAAGGACTGCTTTCAAATATAAGTGTACCACGTGAGCTGGGTGTACTGCAGGTCTCCTGGCTTGTGATTGGCTTTTTTTTTTTTTGGCTGCCAAAAACAAAACGGCAGGGGGATGCCATTTTTCAGAGCTGGACGAAATATTCGTCGGACATAGCTTACAATACGACTACTGCTCGAAACGACATCAAGCCGGACGAGTATGTTTGTCATCTCTAGTAGTATCTTATCAGAGATTTAGCCCAGATTTTGAGTATGTGTTCACCCCTGACACAATAGGTCTACCCTTCAAACAGGTGCAGACCCTTATTATTTTTGGAGGCAGGCAGTAAAATGTAACGTGACAGGGAAGAGTGACAGGCTCAAGAAACTCAGTTCCCTCTCATCAATTAAGTTGCCATTAAAGGTCTGTTTCACGGACGACAGCAGTCCCCGGGTCAATACAAGATAGGGTTCTGGGAGGTTTGTTCGTAAGTTGAATTGTATAGGTAAGTCGAAACTGTATTTTATTAATGGAAGGTTCTAGAACAATTTTTTTCTCTTTGCCCCCGAAGTGACAATGGAGTGTTTCAAATGATTTTTGTGTTGTATTAATGGACCATGGATATCACTAAAGGCTTCATTAAGGACATCTTACAGCCGGTAACCTTGCAGTCGGGATATAGTAAAGCATCAGGCGAGCTTTACAGAGGTACATGGGGCAGAGGGGTCCGTCGTCTAGTGGTCTAGGTTAAGTCTTATGTCGGTAGTCCTTAGTGGGGGATCGCCTCTGTACCTTGAATTTTCACAAATCATTTCAGATGGATTGTTTATGTTAGAACCTCATTGACAGGTGTGATCCTTCAGTAACTCTCCACACAGCTTTTCATATTGGTCTGTTTTGACATGGACGCTTGTCCCTGATTGAATAATTTATGGTGCATTACGGCGGTTGCATAATGGTGTTGGGGTTATTAACTTATATTTGAACAGGCATTAATTCTTTACTGATTCTAATGAGCAGGGGTGTTAGGGGTGATTTTGAGTGGGTGGGGCAGTTTTTGGGGTTTTTTGCAATTAGTTTAGCGAAAATTTTCATAGAAAGAGGTGCACAAATGTCCTATAACCATCATCAAAACAACCAAATAACTGCCACAATAAATAATCAGAAATGGAGAAATGGGTAGGTGCTTGTTGTTTGACTTTGGAAAGAGCCTGTGGTAGAAGTTGCTTGGGCACAAAAAATATTGGCAATTTATGTCTGAAACAAACAATCTTTATTTTAAAGCTTAACTGAAACAGAATGATGACTACTGCTCGCCCTTTTCTTTTCAATGTTATGGCATTTTCTGTTCTGAAGATGTTTTGACAAAAATCTAGCTCACCAGATGTCTGTCTATTTCCTCAAGTATAGGCCTGTTAGCTTGACCACAGATCCCATGATGCCTTGTGTTCGCTCTCAAAGTAATTTAGCATTCGTTTCCCAAAAGTATATCCAGCGAACACTGCACAGTGCACATACATGATGTATATAGTGACCAGCCTGGCAGCTTCCATCATGTGGAGGACTAGGGAACATGTAATAAGTGGAAAAAATCATTTGTACATGAAGTCTATGCCTGTGCTGTGTGATCACTAAGGCTTAATAGCTTATCTGCACAGATCTGATACTGCCGAAGACAAGGTGGGGGAACGGAGCAGCATAACGAGATGAGAGAGACAGAGAAAATTCTGTCGAAACACAGACTGGGATGGAGGGACTGATGGGGAACAGGGGAGATCTTGTACGTTACTATTCTGTGCAAGAGACCTTTTCATTCACACATATAGCTCTGCTACATACACTGTCAGATGCTGCTCCATTCTCACAGAGAAGGAGGACCGCTCCTCCCCTTCCACGAAACTGTACATTTGCAATGTGATTTTCATGGAAAAATAAATTTGAATAAAATGTTGTCCTTGATAACCAAAACCTCAATACCGTTGCAGAGGGGCCAAAGTAGATCTAGTCTAGGGCTGTATGAAGCACTTATGGTGGAATTTTTGAGTACACACGTCGGAAAAAGATCCTTTTGGAGTAACGTACTTGATGGTATCGGACTACCCCACTGGATGGCCAAAAGACTTTAAATAATAGGGGCCCTATTGTGACCTGTGAGCTTTTGGAGTTTTATGTAAACATTTAAGGTGCCAGGACACATTTGGAAAGCATTTGAGATATTGTAAATTTTCAGACTAGATCGCACACAAAATTAAGCAATAGTGGTGGAATCATCATGACATTGGGGTGAACAAATGAAATATAATTTATTCCAAAAACTCTTTTGGCCATACATTTTTATTTACACTCTACATTATAGGAGAGTACAGAACTTGTATCATATTTCACCTTTCAGAGGGCAGATAAGGCTAGAAATGTTTTGCCTTATTCCTGCACTTTGATGTACTATTACTGCATAGAGGGATGTAATTTAGCGCTCCATGCAGTAATAGTACGTCATGAAGAAGATGCCGGTTCAGCTTCTCACCAGAGGTGAGTCGGCATCGAAAATCATGGGTTATCGTCTGTATCTTAGTTAACCCATTAAAGAGAAGCTGTCATCGGAATTTGGTCTAATAAACCCATTCCAGTTTGGTTGCTTAACATCATGGAGGCAGAGTGTTTAGCAATGAAATCATGATTTCTCCACCTCAGAACGGCTCCTTTGCTATGATGGATTTTATGCTTCTGGAGATTTAGGGAGAATTCAGGAGATCTGGTTACTGATGTGTCTGGATGCAGGACCATCAATTACAGTGAAGGGGGCGTTGGGTGGTAGGGAGAGCTTGACTTCAACTTTCCGCCTCCTTTACTTTTTACAACCATTTGACATCTCAATTCAAACTTGATTTTCTGGATAATACCACAATGCCGGACACGAAAGAAACGTGATCTGGAAGGTGTTCAGCTGTTTGGCAACATAAGGTTAGTAGTTTAAGAGGTCAATTTGCCCCCCCTTCCTTCTATCATTATTATACAGGTTTCACCATGGGTCACCAGATCTGGAGCTGTGGGAGCTGCTGAAATAACCATCGATAACCGGAAGAAATCTATCAGCTATTAAGGATACCTTACCACGTAGTGGGCTTGTTCTGTACTGTGTGTTAATCGGGTAGCAGCTCTATTTACTTAACTGTACATCAACCCATTAGTCCTCTCCTGTTGTGCTTTTTGTTTGCACTTTAACATTAAAGTAAATGTAAAAATCAAGTGGTTTTATGTTATTTTACGTGCCGGAAAAGTAGAAAGTTTTATAAATCAAGAATTTTCTCCAAATATCCATTTTTTCATATATAAACACAAACCATGTCATCCAAATTTTTCTACGAACTCATGTGTCACAAGAGAAAACAATTTAAAAATCACCTGGATATGTTAAAGCCTTCCAAACTTATAACCACTTATAGCATCACAGGGCAAATTTGTAAAAATGGACCCTGTCGGGAAGATTCAATATAGCCAGGTTGCTATGGGGTTGTTGTATCCGGGCCATCATGTTTTTGCACCAGAAAAGGAAAAATCAGTCATCATGAAAATTATGTTCTCAAGGAACTTCACAAGAGGTGTTATCGTTTTGCAAAGTGGATGGTACAAAGTATAAATAGCAAATCTTTCCAGAAGCGCCAGATTTTATTGCCCATATGTTTTTATCGACCGAGAGACAAACTCTCTGTAAACACAAGCTGGTCATTGCATACTTGGCACTGACTTCTGCTTCCTGAATCTGCAGTAATAATTAAGTTGTTGGGGATTCAAAATGACCAAATTCTCAGTGTAATTCAGTAGCAGCATAGGATTTATTCACATCCCATACACCAGCCCAATGGCAGCCAAATTACTGCTTGGCAAATTCTGCAGCCATCTACATCAACTACGTTGCGGATTACTTAGGGTTCAGGGATCTGTAACGTGTGCAGGATAGAGGAAACCAAGTGCCAATACCAACCAGAACAATGCCTGCTCATTGTTTTACAATCTGTTATGTTATTTTTTTTTTTTTTTTTTTTAATTATAGCTTCTATTTTCCCGATACATTTAACTAGGCTTTTAGGCCATTTTTGGCACGTTTCCAACAAGTCTGGCAAAGGAGCGTGGCCTCAGAGAAATGAGCAAGGCATTGGGGAAAGGGGCGGGGTCAGGTGGAAAATAGTCCGAAACCCCAAAAATTTGGAGATAACCTGCTAAAAGCATAATTCATAATCGCAGCACTAGACTAGTGTTGTCCAGCTTTGCACTCTGGGTCCATGCAACACATTAATGAATTCTCCTTGCTGTCTTTTTCTGTGCAAATATGTTCGTTTTTTTAAATTCGTATTTAGTTGGAAGCACAGGGCTCTAGATCTGATCCTGACATGTTTTACTACTTTGTTTGAGCTGGCACTTTTATTTATTTGGGCTGAATACCAATGGATAAATATGCTTTATTTTCCTCTAAAAGTAATGTGCTTGGCAAGGGCAAGTGAACAAATCCTTAGTGTAATGGCTCGCAAGATTATGTCTGACATGAAAAGAACTTGTCAAAATAATCTTTGTCATTAATGATCTACAGAGGAAAAATACATCATCAGTTATATCCCTTAGGAAGCAAAGGTCTGTCTTCTGATTCTTGGATATTTCAATTGTAATGAGAGGAGTACTATGTGTTCTAGAAAGTTTTGAGGAATTTTTAATATGTGAAGAAGTTCTGCTTTTATATTTTCAGAAATGTAACCATAACCACAAACTTGTGATCCTAGTGCTGTTTGGATTGCTGTAAGCCTTATAACCCCTTCCCTCTATGCCTTTTCGATTTTTGCAATTTTTTTATTTTTTTGTTTTCACTCCCCACATTCAAAAACTATAACCTTTTTTTTAAAATTTTTCCATTGTAAAAAGCTGTATAACCCTGAAACCATGACGACCTTGTATGGAGCGTACCTCTCCTACACCCACAGCGACAGTGAAATATAGATTCCGTTCACATTGGTAAGGGGTTAAATCTGTATGCAAATAGAATCTGTAACTTTGAATAGGTTTAAATATAAATCTGAGTTGAAATGTCTACATGTCTTGACATATAATATTTGACGTCTGACTACTTTCCCCCTCTTTTTTTTTGACAATGGGAACAAGGTAGCTTAGTCGACATGCCATTGTTAAACGATTAGAACTTTAATACAGATCAGGGTGTCTTCGTATAAAAACAGTCACAGGCGTAGTTTTTTCTTCTTAAGAGCTGATTACCCATCTGACCTTCACATTTTAATTATCGAGATATATAGGAGTGGATGTTGTTTGTATAGATTCGTTGTTTATGAGCCAAAACGTTCACCTCCCCCCCCCCCCGCGTTAACAAATACACTTATTACTCACCATATACAGGAGCCATTGTCTGCTAGTTCTTGCCGCTGTGGCTGTTTTGAACCGGAGCTATGATTGGTGAACAGGTCAAATTATGTGAGTTGAGCTTTGAAGGTTACGATTAGGAAATGTGGCTAATAAGACGCTTATGTGTGAGCTAATATGGGATAGAGACATAAAAGACACACAGGGCGAATGAGTGACGTCGAGAGTTAGGCGAGGAGGGAGAGTATATACAAATAAACATCTACATAAAATTTTTTACTCTCATGGATCGTACCAAACCAAAGAATACAAGAAACCCACATAAAGGAGTGTGGAAGCAAAAAAATGAAAATAGTTATGAATATTTAAATGAGTGAAACAATGGAAACACAAAAAAGCGAAAAAGGTTCTGTATTATTAAGGGGTTTAAAAAAGGTTTTATAATACAACCCTTTGCATCACTTCTCGCCCAATTCCTTATAGGACTTAGGCTTATACTGCATAGCGGACTGGAAAAGGAACTGATTTGGAAAACTGAAGACATATTGATTGAACTTATTGACACCGGTGGTAAGATTGTTCTAGAATAAGCCGTTCCGAAAATTGAGATTCAAACTTCACCGTCTCCGTTTTGTTGTTCATTGTGTCTAATTCCAGGAGAGCGCTATCATGTGCAAAGTGGCTAGTTTTCGTTGTGTGTGTTTAGGATAGGACTGTGACTTGTGTGGCATTTCTACCGGCGCACATCTTGACCGGCCTTAAGTAGTTTTGATCTTATGACGGGTTTAATGGAAGTTCAGCCAGGTCAGTTGAGCCTAACTTCACAAGCTTTCAACCTCGCGCTCTGTCGATGGGGCAACTATGGTCATCTTCTTGTAAATACATCTGTCTCGGAAGTGATGCTTAGCAGTAGGCGATTCGACTACATGCGGAGAGATGCAATTACGCACGGTTAGTCAGACAGCATACTTACAGATGCGGGGGTCCGGCCAGAACCGTAGACTGATCTGGAGTAGGGGAGGAAAAAAATAAAAATTGATATTAGGAAAGCTAGTGTAGGCATTTGATTATCGTGTGGCCCCTCAAACCGTAGGTCTATTCAGACTTAGGTAGTTAGACAGGAGTTTGGCTGCTAGGTATGGTGATATGAATGAAATCGGTTTGGGGCTCCATACATAAATTATAAAGTGAATCCTCGGAAAGGGGTACATGACAGGGGGGGCGTGTTTACCAAGAGGAAAGACGGAGGTTGGGGTGTTTGCATCCGACTCGGTCCAGGAACACCAGCTACTTGGTTAACAGGAGGGCAGAGTGGTGAGGGGGTGTTCATTTATACTATTACAAGAGCCACTGTCATCATGAAGAGCAACTCCTACAGTAATGAAGGGGCCAGAGGTACCTAACAGGTCCCTTTAAGATAGAAGCAATTACAAACTCTTTTGTTTTTTTTCTGCAAAGTATTCTTGGGTTAGAGAGAATTTCAACTAATCAGAATTGCGGTTTCATCTATTGAAGAATGTAAGATTTGGAGTTTGTAGAGATGGCGAAAGGTCCTAAGGCCAGGGATCAACAGAATTGTGTAAGCAATAATAAAAATGCCTGTTCACATCTCATGAAAACCCACAAAACCTAGGCAAACCCTTGCTAGAGAAATATCAAAGGGTAGAATATCACTTGTAGTTTCTGTGTGTGAACCCAGGAGACTGCAGTATTAAGCATCACAAGCTGCTGTACAGATGTAGAAGGCTGTAAGCTAACAGCAGGTGCCTGTTATCCAACAAAATGCCGTGCCGCATCTGCACTTTACTTTGTGGTTCTCCTATATAGTTCAGTTATATGTTAGTCATTTAGTTTTAGATCTTTGAGGTACATATTCCTCATCCACAGAAGGCTTTTCCCACAAACTGTTGTAGATATGAGTCATTCTGATCCCACAGACTCAGGGGATGGGATAATAAAGCAAGGAACTTACACCTGTTACCAAATATATGTTTAGTGTTTATACACCAAACAGCATATTATGTGACAGCTGTTCACATGTTCGTTAACACTTGGTTTTTTTAAATGCATCAGAGCAGCCCAAAGAGAGATTGTCTAACTACGTTGCTGTCAACACATTTTAACTATCATGTTAAAATGTGTAAACAATTTAACATGGTTAACATTGCGAGGCCTAAAATCGGGTTTAAACGCCTCAGTGTAGCTACCACTTAGAGGTCTGGGACTGGACATTTGCAAACCAATTTTTTTTTAACTTCCAGTTGCAAATATCCATTCCAAGATCCTACATCTCATGTGTTTGATACAAGGTAATATAAAGGAGTTGCACTACTTTGATGTTATTCCATATCCACAGGTCACTGAGCAGGTCCAACTTCTTGGAACTCGTAGGTTCACGAGAATGGTTTCCTGTCTAATAACGCGGGCCCTTTCACATAGATGTGGGGAATATTGGACAGATATATCGGCCACAAATTTGCAAGGCATCCATGATTTATTAATCTTACTATTTGGCTTCTTTCAAAAGTAAGAAATGAATAAATGAGTAAGACAGGATGTAAATTGCTGGCACAGCACACGATTAGCAGACCACTGCCATTACTGATGGTCAGGAGTGCAGGAGGGCTGTTGACGTGTGCTGCGTCATTATATATCTTAACATGGGACCCCATCTAGTGATTGTGAGTTTTGGGAGCGAGCAACACATGGGTTGCATTGTTTACGGCTAGCAATTGTTGAAGTTCCAAAGGGCGCAGCTGCAGAGGGAGGCGCTTGTATCTCGTTGTACTTAAATTGCTTTCTAGAATACAATTGAAATGCAAACCCTATCTGCACTAGGAAACTCACTTAACAGGTCACGAGACTTGTCTGAAAAAAGGATCCACTCGTGGGAACACAATGGGTGAAATAATTATTCGGCCACAATATATTTTTATAAAAGTCTTATGGATTCCAGTTTAAAAGAAATGATGTCTGATGTGTAGGTTCGATTACCTACTAAACCCTAATCTTTTCTTTAGCTACCTTAAGTTTTCTAAATAGTAGTAAACCTTATCTAGATAAATGAAATTAAGCTATACGCTTTTGTGTCAGCACTGGTGCCAGAGCCTACTGCGACATGTGCAGACGCTCGACATTAGAGCACTAAGAGACTGAAAGTAGGAGCATGCCAAAGACCATACGGTAGGAGGGATTGGAGAGGGCAACCGGACGTCAAATCTATCCCAGGCTTTGCTTTAATTAAGTGCTTATAGAGAATAAGGGGTAGTAAGATGTTAGTGGTGTGAACAAGAACAACACATCAAATTACCTTATTAGATAGATTTATGAGGGTGGGTAGGTTTACTTTAACCCTTAAGAACACAGTCATTTTCACTTTAGGATAGCCACATTTTCAAATAATTGACGTGTCACAATTGCAGTTATAACTTTGAAACACTTTGTTACTGAATTTTTTCAGAGGTGCACTTATTGCACTAATTTAGTTTGAATTTTTGTGTACTATTTTTGTTTGTTTTTAATTTGGTGAAAAATTGGAAAATAAATTGTGATTGTTGACTTATAAAGTTATGCCCATCATACCCCCATATACAATTGCTAACTACCCTAAATGGTGCTAACTAACAATAACAACGTTTCTGCTTTTGGTTGACTTGTGTATTTTATTAGGAATAGGAGGGCTTAATTTGAACAGACGATTTCAACATTTTAATGTAAATTTTCATATAAGACAATCATAGGGTTATCCCTTTAAGCAATCTCACAAGAATAAAACAAACTGGAGAGTTCTATTTGGAATTTTTATATTTGACAAGTAAATGATTTAGTCCTAAATTACATTTCATGCAGGATAAAAGGAGGAAAACACTATGAGATTTGTTGTGCCATTGTCTTACGAGTAGGGCAATACCCCATGTGGGATTAAACTACTCTTTAAGGGCCACAGCCGAGCCACAGAACGGGATAGGACACAAATTTAAACTTTTCAGAGGGAATTTGTATGATGTGTCTGTTAGGTGATTACTACGAGATGGGCAAATCGATTCTAACAAAGTGGAATTTCATTGAATTTCAGGAAAAACTTCTGGTTCTGACAATCGAAGTTTTACAGTGACTTTGGGAAACAAATTTTTGGCTGCACCTCCAGAATCAAAATGTCATTGTTATCCTCCTACTTGATCCTGCGTGCTACGATGCTGGCCCCACCCTAGACACATGCGATTGTGCCACTCTTCTGACACGGCTGCTGACTGACTCCAACGCTCTGTCATGTTTCCACTCTGTGGCCTACATTGTTGTGCCACCTCCCGAAATCTGTCATTGTGCCACTTTCGGCCTATCAGCTGCCAACTGGACCACTGTATCCTGGACACACCCTGCGATTTCATAGCTAGTTTTTAACCCCATCCTACTCTATGACGTTGCCACTGTGTTTGGTTTTCCCCTTCATTTCATCTGTACGAGCAGGAAGATGCCAAACCCCTGTGATACAAGGCAGAGGGGTTGTTGCAAATACGTCCCCAATATGTAGCTTGCAACTGTGTGGAGTCTGATCAACCCCCACAGCAGGTCACTACACACACGGGGAAACACATGCAGCAGTAGATCCTGCCTGGTAAGCATGAGTTAATTGTTAAGATGATGTGATCCATCTTCAGCCCAATCACCACTTGTTTATATATTGTATTGTAGCTCGGAATCTCTCTTGCAATGGAGGGTAACCACCACCTGAACAGGGGGATTACATAAAACCCTGGTCAGGAAGTTCTAGAGGTTAGTCTTGAAGGAGTCAGTCAGAGAAGATCTGGAAAAGAGTTGTTAGTGGTATCTGAGGGAGAGAGACAGTGCAGCCAGTTAAACCGAGCAGACCAGTCTAGTAAGACAGAGGAGAGCCGCTCATGCCTGAGAAGCTCGCTGAGGAGTTTAGGTTTTAGTTGAGAGAAAAGGGGTTTCATCCTACTTCAAGGGGATATTGAAGAACCCAGGACAGATGAAGATTCCTACTAGGACACAGCTATCTCCCAGCTCTGCCTTGCACCCAGGCTGGTGATCAATCCCGTGGTTCCCTCTCCAGTGAATCCCAGAATTTCCTATGTCAAGATTCGCTTGGGCACGGTATACACTGTTCCGTTGATTCCAATAAAGAACTGTAAGTTTCTTTTGTACAAAGTCTGCCTACGTATGATCAGCTATACGGCTGTCACCATCAAGGGCACCCTATCCATACACAGGGACTCATACTTCAGACCCACAAAAGAGTTGGCCACAGGGAGAACAACTATACACATCTCTCCCTCAGCATTTTGCCAACACCACCGGCTGGAGACCGCCAAGGCTGTAGGACACCCTCCGGTCCCCCAATACCAAAGTAACGTGACATTAGAGTACCTAGGCCCGCAACAGCCAGCCACTCAGGATCCTGGGTCACAGCTGTCTCCAGGCCCCAAGAAAAGGTAGGCCCATGGTGGGGGGATGTTGACAAATAAAAGCTTCAGGATTTATAGCCCCCCACAAAAGCAGGAGTGGATACAGAACACAAGCCGAATGTACAATAATGTCAATCTCTGTTTTGGATCCAATCCTGTTTGTTCGTGTCTTAGCAATACTGATGGATTATTGACCGATTGTGAAAGCGACCTGACGGAATAAAAGAAGGGCGAAATGACGTAAATGCAACTTATGCGGACACCCTCTGACATCTTTTGGGAGGGGTGTCTACATGTAATCTGTGTTTTTTAACAGAAAGGTTTTTCTGTCGTAATCTAGGAACATCTGATGTCCGTGTTAATAGAGAGTGCACCTTTGAATGATAGTGGGATCTGGCCTCAGCTTGTCAGGGTGCTGTCATGTGCGTGTCATAGTAAAACACAGCATTGTTTGAAGGACCAAAACCACGCTCCATATGCATATTTGAGCATGGAAACAAGTCTTCAACTTTTTTTTTAAATGTGATTCGCCATGTTCGGGTCGAATCAAATTTTGACAGAAATCGGCGCGAACGAATTAAATTTTTGAAAAGTAATCTCATAGTGATTAGAATTTTGTAAGTGTCTGAGGTACCATAACATGAGCCCCAAACATATAATATTTTGGAAACTAACCACTCAGAGAATATCAAGGGTTATGTGGAGGCCTTGGCGCAAGGGAGGGGAACATCATCGGGAGGAGGATTGACCCTTTAGGTGACTGCCGTTTGTTTGACCGATTGTGATTATCGCGTCCCGGGCGTTCAGGCAGAGAACACCATGCGATCCATGCGATCTCTTATGGCGTTGGGGAATGTCAGTGCGTGCTCAAAAATACTAGTGATGTGAGTCGCGAATAAGTCGGCTCTAATGTCAGCTCCTTCAGTGAGCTGATGCTTGCTTAACTTGACCCCTAATCAGGTTAAAAGTGGAAAGTGGAACTGGGTTTTTGACTGTCTGGACTGAGCAATTAGGAAGCAAGAAGAGCCGGCTCTCTTAGTGAGCGGCGCCTAATGATCCAGTTACTAAGAACAGCCAGACAGAATTCCCATCATAACGAAATCACTCATAGCGTTCCTCAATGTCATGATGGGGAAGGAGTTGAGTCTCTAATACCTTGCGGTTTTTTGACATGTGGGCTTTCTTTGGCATTCGCTCTCTATATGTCACTGATAATATTACTCGCAACTAGGACATCAAAGTTGTTTCAGGGTGCTCTAGCACTGCCTATAGAAGTCACTTCCATCAGCGTACATCCTCTTCAAGGTGGAGGAGCCAGGATCCACAGAGAGTACAGTCAGTAATTATAATGAAACTTTGAGAATTGACACTTAAAATAAAAATCTTGCATCATTAGGCAGGGCACATGCTAAGGCCTTGTCTTTTTCTTTCACCCTACTCACATGTGCTGAATTGCGTTTGAGACCCTGCTATGCCTCCATGGATTCCCGTCAAATTGTTGAAAATTGTGGGGCTTTAATGACTGGACTTCAATGGTCAATAACTTAAATATCACATAACACAAGTGAAAATGAGAAAAATTTTTGTTTTTTTTAATTATCAAAAAAATCCCTTTATCCAATTAATAATGCAAATTGTGTTTATGGTTAATCACCACTGTATATATGAATGCACAACAATATCGTAACAGTGTGTATATTCTTAGAATATTTCATTTTTTGAAAACAATCAAAATCAATGTTCAGAAAAGTTATTATAGAGCAGTAGTTGAAGTATCTGAGTGGGTAAATTGGGTGTCTATAATATATATAGGTTCTTCAAACCTTGCTGACACAATTTCTCATTACATTGCTGACCGCTAGCCTCCAAATGTCATTTCAGACTAATATTTAATTCTTGTGGAGCAGGTGGCAGATTATTCCAATTCCATGTGAAGAATTGAACTCTTGTATTACACCAGACTCTCCACATGATAGTGTAGCCCGGAAATTAAGTCAGTAATTTACACTGCACTTGAACAACAAGCTCCACTTACTGCCGTGATCATGCAGACTTTAGAGAGCCCAACATATTATAGAGGAAAGATAGGGGGACGAAGTCAAAAATTATAATCCAAACTGAAATCCCCACAAATTCCCAATATCTAAAAAACATTGCAAAAGGGATATAAAGATACCAGGTCATGAAAAATAATGGACTATAAGGTACTCGACGATATTTGTGGGGAGTTTTACTGACCTTGTACTTATCTTTTCTTAGCGCTGTAATTCTGGCAGCGTAGCATTCACTGAGGTGAAGATTGATGTGCAACTGGTAAAAGTGACAAGTTTATTGCTCTAAGGGGCTATTTATCTGCTGTAAACAACAGATTGCAGTTTATCACTTGGATTGCCTTCTCTGTTATTGTGTAAAAAGTGTGGTTAAATGCTAAAATATAGTAGACTTATTGCCGAGAATGAAAAATTTGGCAAAGTCATGATGATATAGTAGTGATATCAATGTTCGAGTGAAAGCTTAGTTAATTGGGAGAAAATGTGCAATGAAAAATGAATAGGGATCCAAGTACCTCATTGACCCTTCGTCTAGTCTGGATATTAAATAAAATTAGTTTGGGGTATGGAGGTTCTGTCTAGTATCCAAGATTACACTTGGTAATTATGAGGAACCATTGCTATAAGTATGGTTGACGCATTATCCTGCAAAAAAAGGCAATTGTAATCCCCATACCGTAGGGAGCGCCCACCATAGTGGCTCCTGGTCTTATTAGTGTCCTTGTGTGACAATACTGATGACTGGTTGCCAGATCCTCATGCAATAATTGGAACAGTGCGTTCGGTTTCCACCAGCAAAGCGGTTTGAAGGTTTACAGCAAGACTGACTCACAACTTATAATTAAATAGTAGTGATGGTGAAAGCACTGTGGCTATATCACTAGTAGACATCGTGGTATTTACCACGGGGACAGAGCGTGACAACCTTGTCTAAATATACTAGATTTGATTTAAAACAACCCTTCTGCTCTTTGTCCAGTGATGTCCCAATGATGTGTTTTGACCTGTAGTCTGATTCCTGACAAAACTTGACCTTGCTTGTTCATGACCATCCTTAGTTTGGATGCTGGTGCATTGCACCATATCTCGATGCACCAGGTCACGGACACCTTTTCAGGACTAGACTAATCTTGAAGTTATAGCAACAATGTACAGCAAGTTAATTCAAGAGAAAAGACATTAAATGGCCTAGTCGTGAGATAATGCAAGATTGTTGGTTTTTAGATTGTATTGTACGCTTACGTTGGTGTATTGGCTTGAACTAGTATCTGACCCAGGTTCCAATGCTTTATATCTCAGACTCTTTGCTGATTTTGTTAGCATGAATATTAATATAGTGTTATCCGAAATGTCTAGGCTTTTGCCTAGACTCTGTCTTCATCAGCTTCACTTTAATATTTGCATGTACTTTGGAAAAAATAAGATATTGGAAATTTGTTTTTTTATCATCCACTTAATAAACTCAAATATTTTAGATTGATGGTCCAAAAACTTAGCTTGTATAAAGAATATGGACAAAATCGTGAAATCTGTATTATTTTTTACATTTTTATTTTTCCTGTACAATATTTCTGTTCATTGGTGACAGCGGAGACTAAGGTCAGTAGTAAATTATAACATGCAGAGTTTGGGCCGCAGGCTGAGGCAAATGGCTTAATGATAGCCCAAGACCAACTAAACAACCCACCACCTTTTGATAAGTGGGACATCCAGCGTTAAAATCCTCATATCTCTCTCTTTCAGAACCTATACGCCCAAACAGATGAACACTGGCTATGAGCTATATGTGTACGCTTGTTATTCATTGTTACTTGGATATTTTACCCATCAAGCAGGGGAAGGGAGTGGGGGGGTGGTGGCTTTTGTTTCTACTGTTTAAATGTACAAAATGGAAAACTATTGCTGGTTTTCAATGAAATCTTTATTTGATAAAAAAAAAAATCCTCATATGTTTTTAGTTGGCTTTAGAAACACTTGAATACAAAAATCATAGGTAATTGTTGAAATGTTGAATAAAAATGTTCTACAGCATAACTGACAAAAGAAGGGTTCCCTACACCTCAAGAAGCTTGTTTCTGATACATGTATGCCTATGCTTTGATTTGACCTTGTAAAGCCTAGATTTCCTTTAGATAATGTTAATGATGTTAGTTTCATTCAGTTTCAAATACAAGTAAAACTTTGGGGGATTATAATTTTTTCTTTATTGGTAAATGTTATTTGCACAGAAAAATCAAGTTAAAGCAATTACAGTAGGTCCTGAAATATTATACCCCAAGACATGTAATGAGTATTGTTCATATAACCAAGCAATTGAAGTGCAGTATTCTCAAAGATACTCCAGCTGAAATCTTGTATACGATTTCAGACAACATAGTATTTTTTCCCGATTTTCAGCTTATTTTTCATTGGACAGGCTTTATATAAAGAAAAGCTTTAGGCTAGATTGTAGAAATATAGTGGTTGGAGGTTTCTGTTTGTCAGATCAGGGCTCTTGAGTATCTGTAAAGATGTTTTATTTTTCATGCTTAAAGGGATTTCCCATGAAAGAGAATAATCAAATTGCAAAATAATTTTTAACCCTTCACAATCTTACTCAGTTGTATTGCTGTTTTAGCTCCCTAGGCTGCTCATTGCAAAATCCCAGGGGGTGGGCGGGGACTCTCTAAGCAGACACATTATTATCCATTATCAGGGTACAGGTGTATATACACTTTCATCTAGCTTCTGAACATTGTGCTGATACATAGAGAGATGAGATGAGAGAGATGAGACAAATTAGAGCGATCCATTAGATGCCTATTACACTCAATATCAGCTCTCCTACATCTCTGCTATTCCTCAACACAATAGATCTCCTGTGCCTTCCTGTTGTGCCTCCCCAGATGAACAACTTAGCTGTCTGTAGCTTGTAGTTCTTCCCTCACTGTTGCTGCCAACAGGAGCTGATTATCTAACAGTGTGCATCAGTGAGTGAGCTCCGTCCTGGACTGCAGGAGTGCAAGGCTAGAGTGTGGGGAGCAGAGAGAGAGAAACTCCACGGCTGTCACACAGAAATTCAAGATGGAGTCCCTGACCTAAAGGTAGAAGTTACAGGGTCTTGTCTAGGGGCAACTGAAATTGTGTACACCAGGACTGATAGACAGGTTGGACTTATATCTGTGAAATGCTGTATTTTTGTTATGAAATTGGAGAATTTTGTTATGAATTAGAGAATGTGTACTTGTAAGGAACTTATCTTCGTGGGAAAACCCTTTAAGTTCTGTGCAAATATAGTCCATCTGACAACAGTGAGTTCGCAGTAGAAGAAAAGTAGCTGAAAACATGCATCCATTTTGTTACAAAAAAAACAACCTTTTACACCGCTCCATATACAAAAAAAAATTATGGTGTCTGAATATGAAGATACAAAGAATAGCTTTTTTCCCTTAAAGATTAATCTTTTTTTCATGTATAGCAAAAAACATAAAATTATATAAATCTAGTATCTTTGATTGTCTCGATCCAAAGTATGAAGAGGATGTGTCATTTGAACCGCACAGTGAATGCCGTAAAAACAAATCCTGTTATCAAATGGTGCAACTACATTTTATTTTGCACATTTGGAATTTCTCTTCAGCCTCCCAGTACATATCATGCAATATTAAATGCAGCCACTGGAAAGTATAATATCTCAAAGAAAACAAGCCCTCATATTGTGCAATAAATAGAAATTGAAAAAGAACTATGACTTTTGCAAGGCAGAAAGTAAAAGTACAAAAATTGAAAAAAGACTATGGCAAAATTGCAAAAAAGACCAAAGAAGGTGTGTATAGGCAA
>CM033651.1:46533659-46563226 GCA_019512145.1 Engystomops pustulosus
GCCGAGACCCCTAATTTTACCACCAAAAACTGGGAAAACCTATTGACTCGAGTATAAGCCGAGGGTGTAGTATACAGCCAGCCCCAAGTGGTATACAGCCTGCCCCCCTAATGTATACAGCCTGCCCCCTCATGTATACAGCCTTCCAGCCTGCCCCCTCATGTATACAGCCTGCCAGCCTGCCCCCTCATGTATACAGCCTGCCCCCTCATGTATACAGCCTGCCAGCCTGCCCCCTCATGTATACAGCCTGCCCCTCACTGTCAGGTTCGCTAGGGAGATTGCTGGGACTTCTGGTTCTTCTGGTGGTACCAGCAGCGTTCTCCGAACCCCGGCGCGTATCCGCGCAAACTCCACCTCTCGTCCTGGGCAGCGGCTGCTAAGATCTCGCGCTGTCTAGGAGTGGCTGGGACTTTGAACCTCTGCTTGGTGCCTGGTTGTTTCTGCACCATGAGGGGTTAATTCCCAGATGCTGTCCAGCACCTATCAGGTTCTGGAGGTGGAGTTCTGGCTGCATAAATTGCAGCTTCACTAGTCACCTGTGCCAGTGTTTGAAAATCCCTTTCTCCACTCGCTGCTCTAGGTTGTATTGCTCAGTATCTTTATCTGTATTGTTGTTACCTCGGCTAGTTTTTGACTTTGACTCTTTGCTTACTGATTTTGCTATTGACGTACCCTCTCGTTGTGATTCCGGCTTGTTTACCATTCTTTTGTGTTTTATGTTGTCAGTCTGTTTGTGTTTTCCTTCCCACACTTATTCCAGCGTATCCCGTAGTCTTCAAGTAGTCGCCCCACGGTTTAGCGTGGGGGGGGCTATAGGAAGGGACAGAGGTTGGGGCAAGCTCAGGGCTCACTATCCCCTGTCTTTTGTGTACCAATCTTAACACTCACATATACAGCCAGCCTGCCCCCATGTATGTTGGGCACATTTAAAAAAATAAACTTAATTCTCACCTTCCGGCGATACTCACCCCCGATCCTCTGCGGTGGCTCTCGATCCCCGGCAGCATCTTCTGTCTTCTCTTGCTGGCGGAGGAGCGTCCATGCGATCTCCCCGGCGGCGCTCACTATGATGCAGCGGTGTCGCCGCTGATGACGTCACACCGCTGCATCATAGTAAGCGCCGGCGGGGACATCTCATGGACGTGACTCCACCGGCAAAAGAAGAAAGAAGACATCCGCAGCCGGGGGTCGAAAGCCACCAACGAGGATCGGAAGCCGGCGCCGTGGATCGGGGGTGAGTATCGCCGGAAGGTGAGAACTAAGTTTATTTATTTAATGTGCTGAACTTCGGGAGCCGCCGCCGGGTATCGGGAGCCGCCGCCGGGTATCGGGAGCCGCCGCCGGTGGATCCGGGCACCGGAGGGTGAGTATTAAAATTTATTTTTTTTAATTGACTCGTGTATAAGCCGAAGTGAGGTTTTTCAGCACATTTTTTGTGCTGAAAAACTCGGCTTATACACGAGTATATACGGTATACACTAAAATAAATAAAAATAATTAAAAAAAATTATGAAACTTTTTTTTAAACCATACCCAATGGTGTTGTTGATTCTTCGCCGAGACCCCTAATTTTACCACCAAAAACTGGGAAAACCTATTGACTCGAGTATAAGCCGAGGGTGTAGTATACAGCCAGCCCCAAGTGGTATACAGCCTGCCCCCCTAATGTATACAGCCTGCCCCCTCATGTATACAGCCTTCCAGCCTGCCCCCTCATGTATACAGCCTGCCAGCCTGCCCCCTCATGTATACAGCCTGCCCCCTCATGTATACAGCCTGCCAGCCTGCCCCCTCATGTATACAGCCTGCCCCTCACTGTCAGGTTCGCTAGGGAGATTGCTGGGACTTCTGGTTCTTCTGGTGGTACCAGCAGCGTTCTCCGAACCCCGGCGCGTATCCGCGCAAACTCCACCTCTCGTCCTGGGCAGCGGCTGCTAAGATCTCGCGCTGTCTAGGAGTGGCTGGGACTTTGAACCTCTGCTTGGTGCCTGGTTGTTTCTGCACCATGAGGGGTTAATTCCCAGATGCTGTCCAGCACCTATCAGGTTCTGGAGGTGGAGTTCTGGCTGCATAAATTGCAGCTTCACTAGTCACCTGTGCCAGTGTTTGAAAATCCCTTTCTCCACTCGCTGCTCTAGGTTGTATTGCTCAGTATCTTTATCTGTATTGTTGTTACCTCGGCTAGTTTTTGACTTTGACTCTTTGCTTACTGATTTTGCTATTGACGTACCCTCTCGTTGTGATTCCGGCTTGTTTACCATTCTTTTGTGTTTTATGTTGTCAGTCTGTTTGTGTTTTCCTTCCCACACTTATTCCAGCGTATCCCGTAGTCTTCAAGTAGTCGCCCCACGGTTTAGCGTGGGGGGGGCTATAGGAAGGGACAGAGGTTGGGGCAAGCTCAGGGCTCACTATCCCCTGTCTTTTGTGTACCAATCTTAACACTCACATATACAGCCAGCCTGCCCCCATGTATGTTGGGCACATTTAAAAAAATAAACTTAATTCTCACCTTCCGGCGATACTCACCCCCGATCCTCTGCGGTGGCTCTCGATCCCCGGCAGCATCTTCTGTCTTCTCTTGCTGGCGGAGGAGCGTCCATGCGATCTCCCCGGCGGCGCTCACTATGATGCAGCGGTGTCGCCGCTGATGACGTCACACCGCTGCATCATAGTAAGCGCCGGCGGGGACATCTCATGGACGTGACTCCACCGGCAAAAGAAGAAAGAAGACATCCGCAGCCGGGGGTCGAAAGCCACCAACGAGGATCGGAAGCCGGCGCCGTGGATCGGGGGTGAGTATCGCCGGAAGGTGAGAACTAAGTTTATTTATTTAATGTGCTGAACTTCGGGAGCCGCCGCCGGGTATCGGGAGCCGCCGCCGGGTATCGGGAGCCGCCGCCGGTGGATCCGGGCACCGGAGGGTGAGTATTAAAATTTATTTTTTTTAATTGACTCGTGTATAAGCCGAAGTGAGGTTTTTCAGCACATTTTTTGTGCTGAAAAACTCGGCTTATACACGAGTATATACGGTATACACTAAAATAAATAAAAATAATTAAAAAAAATTATGAAACTTTTTTTTAAACCATACCCAATGGTGTTGTTGATTCTTCGCCGGGGATCGAGAGCCACCAACGAGGATCGGAAGCCGGCGCCGTGGATCGGGGGTGAGTATCGCCGGAAGGTGAGAACTAAGTTTATTTATTGAATGTGCTGAACTTCGGGAGCCGCCGCCGGGTATCGGGAGCCGCCGCCGGTGGATCCGGGCACCGGAGGGTGAGTATTAAAATTTATTTTTTTTAATTGACCCGTGTATAAGCCGAAGTGAGGTTTTTCAGCACATTTTATTTATATATATATATGTATATATGTGTGTAAATATACTATGGCAAAATTTGCTTATTAATGTGTAAAAATGTTGAATATCAGCAGGCTGATATCTGGAAAACTTGATAAAAGATTGATAAAGAAAGTGAAACAGAAACCGGACAAGTGAGTTTATTGCTTAAAATTAAATGGCACCATTAAAAATACATCTTATTCTTCGAAGTGCATGCACTCTAGTGCATTCTTTATGAAAAATGTAGCAATAGAAAACTTTGCTTTGTGGTTATTTTCATACGTGGGTTATAGCCGGCAGCTTTTCGCCACATTTTGCTATTTTCTGTAAATGGATGACAGAGTTCACAAGGTAAAAGAACGTAGATGAATGTTCATATTGGAAATAAGCGAAAGGCAGGAAAGGAGAGGTTAGAGAGATTAGTGAAAAGTCTGGAGGTGAATTGAATCAACAAGAAGATGACACAGGTTAAAGCAGAATTATAAGGGTAGGGGCAGAGTGGACAATAAGAGAATATGAGGAACACTACAAAGGCACATGGTAATAATTTGAGAAGTGAAAGGTCTGAATCCGAGAGATTGAACAGTAAAACCTTTTATCTGTCCTGTATCTTTCTGGATATGAAAGGTATGAGCAGGCTATACATATAAAAGATGCATTAGAGGTGCATTGTTCTCTATCAATCTCTATCTATTTTTTTGTGTGTTATTTTGACTCTAAATAAAGGCGTGACCAGGGTCAGCTCTTTGCAGTGAAACGCATGTTCTATGAGATGGCATGTAAAAAATTCAGAAACTAAAAAAAAGTCTTCTATTCTCTAAAATATTCCTTAGTATAACTAAATCACTGGCCCATAAGGTCCTTTGGGTGATTTTTACCAATCCCTTCAAAAATCAGTTATGCCCCGTATTATTCTTCCCCTTCACTCCTGTGTCTTCCTCTTTCTGTTATAGCCAAGTACTGTGTCTGGGTATGCCGGAGTGCTCCGAGCTGACTGCTAAGGAATTATCTTCAACAGTTCTTGGAGAAAAGTTAACACCTTAATGAACCCCTTCCCCCAAGTAAGTGACTGTAAATGTTAATTACCATTGACGTTGTACATTGTTATACCTTGGTGAAGCAGGGATTAATTTGCTATTTGTTAGTGGGGGTTAATATGTTGCATTATTGGAACATTTGTCCCAATAAATTTCCAACAGCCCCCTCGGGTCGGGCAGAGAAATTTGTTCATTTATATTCATTTCAGTCATTTAACATTAACAAAAAAGGGCTAATTTGCATTTGACTTTGGAGATTATTTATTTTTTTTGTGGAGGTAAATGTGAAAGATTTAAGATTAAAACGTGGATTCTACAAAGGACATTTTATACTATATCTAGCAGGTCTAGTGGGGTATAAGATGTTGAGTCCCTTTTTAACCTTTGTAGGTTTTGGTATAGTTTTTTTTTTTTTTTTTGCATGTGGGGGTCAAGCAGGGGTTAATATGCTAACAAGCACTGCATTCATTTTTATTGAAATACCAGGGCTGTTATCAAGCAGGTGCGTTTTTTTCAGCAGAATATAGTTTGGAATATTGCAATAGTATTGGTATCAAATTCTAAAGTCTTAGGAATTATATTATATGAATTTAATTCTTGTGCAACTCTCTTATGCACCATAATGGTTTCACTACCAGAAGGTACTGCCTCTGCATGTTGTAGCAACACAGAATGATAAAACTTCACATACACTTTCCAGTGCTTTAAAAAAGCCCTTTAACAAAATTGTTGGGGTCAAATACATTTTTTGGGAAAAATTCGGTGAATCTGTTGAATCACATTATTGGGTAATTTGCTCATTTCTAGCAATGCACCGTGGAGGTGCAGACCACGAATAGAGATACATAGACCCACCTTTCCTTGACCCAGAAGGACCAACCCAAAACAGAAAGTAGAGGGAGATCTAGGAATAGACATACCTAGAACAGAAGAAAACTTATAGAAAAAATGACGATACTCTGCACAAAATTCACAATAAAAAATTATTTTTTTAAAGTTCATAATATAAAAGTTAAATATGATGTGAGAAATGGCCAAGGTGGGAAAAAAGTTGGCCTATGTGACGGGGCAAGAGTTCTTACGCCGGGGGGCTGGTTATGAGATAATTGGTTTGTCTATAACATATCTAGTAGTAACTGTGGCGGTTTCTGGCATTTTTTTTGGATCTTCTGGACCTGTTCAGAAGATCCGGACAGAGATAAATGTTGGTCTCTGGAGCACATTATGTACTGTGGTCTGTTTTGTTTTATTTTGTGCTTATGCCCATTGTGTGGATTAAGCTTACGTCTTGCATAGCTGTATGCACCTTTTTAACACGTTGCCTAATAAAAATTGGTTTTTAACTTGCAGTATTTTTTGCTGTATCCATAAGACACAGTTGTCAGTATTATCTTTGATTCTGTCTCTGCTTTGTGATTTACATGACACCAAGTGCTGCATTCCATACATTTCATTCATGTGTTTCCATACACATATGAGATTGGGCTAAGATCCCTTGGTGTTTGCATTGTGTTTGTAATATGTAGGTTTGTATTTCTGATATGTCTACAGGATTTTTCATGCATACATGATGGGCGCAGGTCTGCTGACCCACTTTCCACACTCCTGCTGCATAGAGAATTTTTTACATTATTTTTTTAGTCCCCCTCCCAGGGGTTCTGTTCACTCATTTGTGATTTATAATGTGAAATAAATGTACCTACCTGCTCTGAATAGAAGTGATTTATTTTCTACTTTATGCTAAAGTATCTAAAATCAGTCTAAGGCTATATTCACACTGCCGTTGCCTGCCCGTACCGTACCGTAGCGGGCAACGGCAGTGTACGGGGAGAGGAGGAGGAGGTGAGCGCAGCTCACCCCCGCCCCTCTCCATAGCAACCTATGGCGCACGGCGCCGTATTACGGGAAAAGATAGGACAGGTCCTATCTTTTTCCCGGGTACGGAACGGTACGGTGCCGCACGTGTGCTGCACCGTACCGCTCCCGTAGGGTGCCGTGCGCCCATAGAAGTGTATGGGGGACGTATATCGGCCGTATATACGTCGGCCGTATATACGTCCCCCATACGTTAGTGTGAATGTAGCCTAAAACTGTGTAATGAGACTCAAGACTTAATGAGATTTATTTTGGCACAAGTTACACAAGATTTCTGCTGTAATCAGATTCATAGGTCTGCCCCAATATGTTTTTGAGGGCTTATTCATTTCCCAAACATATGCAAAAATCCTTTTTTTTTTGTTTTCATGTAAAATACTGGTAATTAAACAAAATAATTTATGTGCTGCCTATTAGCTCACACATGGTAAAGGTGCTTAAGTTTCAGAAATTTGCCGCTGAACATATGTTAAATTGCCCTGAGTGAATACTGTAATTAATAAAGCTATAACCTAGTTTATTGTAACACCTAATTTATTTCTGATATTGTACCCCCACTAAGATGGGAAGCTACAAGAAATATAAAATTTTGTGTAGGTCATTAGCTTTTACTTTTTACTGGACCAATTAATTTAGCAAGGTTATTGAAGTAATGTGAAAGGCAGATGGCAAAAAAAGCTCTTTAAAGAGACAATTTAAAGAGAACCCGTCAGGCAAAATAACCCCCTAAACTAAATATATTTTCATAAACTGCCATTAGAGAGCATTGCCTCTATCCCTTCATTGTCCCTCTACATGCCTGTAACCTAAGCAATGAGGTCCTAACTCTGTATACAAATGACCTGAGATATGTCCAATGAGTCGTTATCATATTCAAGCTTTCCACCTTATTCATGAGTGGGAGGCACAGCCACACCCCCAGTGCTTGACTGACAGCCTGTATAATGGTGTAATGGCTCCTCCATGTGCTTCCTGGTGCTGGCGCCCCCTGCAGCCTCTGTGTATGAGATACTCCTATACACATGACTGTATAATGGTGTGAGGTATAATGGTGCAATGGCTGCTCCATGCGCTTGCTGGTGGCCACGCCCCCTGCAGCCTGTGTGTGTATAGGAGAGATACAACAGCTCCAGGCAGCCATGTGTATAGCAGAACATGTCAGGTATTTGTGTAGCTGATGCCTGTGTCTCAAATGTGTATTAGGAGGGAGAGCATGTCAGCAGGTAAAGCACAGACACTAGCAATGCTCTACTATACATTACCTACAGACCTGAGCAAAGAGAGGGGAGGGGTAACAGGGGTGACATCGCTGCCTCTGACCATGTGACCAGCCTCATTTACATAATAAAGAACAGATTATATTGCAATGATTAATGTATGAATTGACTAGAAAAAGGTTGGGATGGAATCCTTGTGAGCTGCTCCAACAGGTAGTGGGGATAGTGACAGAGACCTGATGACGGGTGTCCTTTTAGTTGAAAAAAAAAGTTACAGTGTACCATGCTATATAATTCTATATAATTAACAATGTTGCATATCTATGTGTATCATCACCATGATATTCTACACTGTGTTACGTCTTCCAGATAATGGGCCACATTTATCAAAACCAGTGCAGTCTGTGCTATTTGCAGTTTGCCGGTGGAGTGTGCAGGGTGCACCAGAATAATCAAACTGGTGCAGTGTCTTTATTAACCTGGTGCACTTTTTTATGTGCACTTTGTTCATGCTGTAGAATTGTGGCACAGACCAGACTTGTGGCACTTGTCAGTAATAAATGTGAGCACAATGTAATTTTCTACATTTTCTATATTTCTATATTTTCTACATTGTTGGACAGCAGTTGGTGCTGGTGCTGATCACTGGTGTTAACCATGTAAATGTGTCTATTAAAGCTCGCCGCCATATTTGATTTGATCAGGGGGCAGAGGTTGTTTACTAGGACAGCCAAAGGTAGAATTGGAAATCACGATACATAATACTATGTTTATACTACTACTTCTATATACTACTATATATATACTACTGCTATATACTGCAGGTTTTAAAAAAAAAAAAAAAGATTTAAAAAAAGTCATCGAAAGGTCAGAAAGTTCTCAAAATGTGGCAATGCAAAAATCATCTCATTTTGACACCTTACACCGCTCCATTCAGGGCCGGCTCCAGGTTTTAGTGGGCCCCTGGGCGACAGAGCCCTAGTGGGCCCCTTTATGGGCCGCCCTCCAGTAGTCACACTGCCCCCCCCCATCCCCGTGTACACATTCCTTTCCTCTCCCCTCCCCCTATATCAACACACACTGCCCCCTCCTGTATACAGATGATGTACAGTTGATGGACGGCCCTGTAAGTATCGTGCTTCCGGGTACGGCCGTGGCCCGCAATCATGGTACAAAGATAATCCCGGCACTACCAAAGAATGCAGATACTGTTTATAGTAAGATCCACTTACAGCATGATGTGCAGGACCAACACAAAGGAACGCGTTTTCGGCTCAACACTCGAGCCTTTGTCAACCATACTGTATAGTTGAATGGCACACATTTAAATACAAGTACGAACTAGGCCCCCCACTGACGTTCACATCCTACCGGAAGCGGACTCCGTGTGTGACGTAGCGGTTTCAGGTATTGTCCTCATTCTGGTTTGCGTTTCTAGAGAGAAAATTGGAACAAGTCAAAAGAAAATTGCAACCAACATTTGTAAATTCACCAAAAATCAAAGCATAACCATATCTCAGATAATTATCGTGATATTATAAAGATCTCTCAGATCGTAATCACGATTTAAACCCTCGCGGTTCTAAGGTCCCCAGCGTTTTATCCATATGCCTCTCGGCGGCGAAGAAGAATTTTGATATTGCCCTCCTCTCCGGGGGATTTGGATCTGTTTCGCCCACTTGAACTCCGCTGTGAAATAGAGTGCTTTCTATCATTAAAATGGAAGCAATAGGTAGTATCTATTATTACACCTGATGGTAGATTTATGTTATTGATGGCGGATTTTACAGTTGCATCGTTTCCCTAGGTATAAGTATCCGCAAGGGCATTTAATGGAGTAATACATTGCGGAGTTACATTTGAAATAAACCTTGTATCTTAAGGCTGTCCGTATGGGGATGATTATAGTGTCGCCACGGAGAATATTGGAGCATTCGAACTTCAGGCATGGAACGGTCCTCTCTTTTTGGTCGCTAAGAACATTTGCTTGGGTATTAATCCGTGTGCTCCCCATATCGGCCCGTACAAGTTTGTTATGTAGGTTGGGGGATCTCTTATGCATATCAGATGGGATTTTGGAATTCTTCCACCTGAGGAAACGATTGTGGCGAAGTTATAGCCAATGTTTCCGACTATTGAGTCAATCTTGCTATAAGGGGATGGTGTTGGTGACTAACGGACTACCTTTTCTGCTTGCGTACCCTAGGCTGGTTGTACTGTAGATGTCAAGTCCCTGGGCCCCTGTAAGAGAGTTCGGGGTAACCTCTATCTCGAAATCTAGATTGCATCTCGTCCAACCTACTTTCTTCCTGGTATTGTCATCTGATACTATTCTTTGGACGCTTTGAAACTGGAATTGGGATGGATTTCTTTGTGTATGTAAGGATGATTGCGTACTATAGTGTGAATACACTATTCCTATCTTTCTCCTTCTAAATAAATCCCCCAAAGTCCCATCAAGTTTTATCACACTACTGTGTCCAGGAACTGATGCTAGTATCATTATAAGTCCGTGAACTGCAGTTCACTCCGTATAGAATTGAGGTTGGAGGAAAGTCTCCAGGGTCCCTGTGGCCCGCCCCCACACGCAAAAGATATCGTCGATAAAACGACGCCATATTTTTGACATGTCCAAAAGAGAGGATGTTGTACACATATTCGTCTTCAAATGTTTGCCATATCACTTTGCGTAGGGCGGGGCCACATTGGACCCCATGCTGTCCCTCTTTTCTGCATGTAATAGTTGTCCTCACCCAGAAAGTAGTTCTCAGAGAGCACAATTTCTAGCAATTTTCGTTAAAAAAAAAAGATCTCACTTCTGTAGAAACAATGCACATTCCTCAGCATGTTCTCACCGCTTCAATACCCAACGTATGTTCAATTGATTTATATAGCTGACTACGTCAATTGTGACCAGTAAGTCAGTGGATGTCATATCATCCAATTGTTTAATCACATTGAAAAAGCTGTCGGTCAAAAAAAGAGGTTGTCTCCTAACATAGGGTTTCAGGATTTTCTCCAATACTTGCAGGATTCGTCAACACAGAATTGTTGGAGGCCACAATTGGCCTTCCCGGTGATTGACCAAGGTCTTAGACCTTCGGTAGGATATAAAAGAACCGGTGGTTATATCGGTCGTGGTTATTAGGAATCCGCCATATTATTAATCAATCAAACCTCCTGTTCAGGCTGTATTGACCAATGTCTGAGTTTGGTTTTTAATAATCCGCATTGTGGGATTAGACAGTCATTTCTCGTATGTCGTCTGGTCGGACAATTGACGATATATTTCTTTTTGTAGGCTATCTTGTCCTAATGACAATGGCAACCGCCCTTATCTGCAGCTTCAAAATTATGGTCATTGTCCGAGCAGAGAGACCTCAGAGCCCTGTATTCATTACCGCGTAGTTTTGTTATACTGTAAAATCACCCAATTATAGTGTTTTTAATGATAGCTACATCTCTCTTCACTACAATCAAAGGTTTCAACTGGTGGAGGACCTTTTGGGAGGGTTAAATAGAACTTGTATTTTCTCAAGCCAAGATCTGACAATTTAGGGGGTATCAGTATCAACAAAGTGCATTGCAACTCCGTATGCAATAAGGGCCAGCAAAATAAGCCTTTCATTTTTCAGTCTCACATTTCTAAAGAATTTCTGTAGATCTAAGTCCAAACTTAAGGATAAACTTACGACCAACCCTCTTCTCCGAGGAGGAAGACTTTCGCAACAATTTTGAAAAGATTCTCAACAAATGTTCCTTGGACTTGATTGTACTCACGATATCTCGCCTGCAAAAGGGGATCGAGGAACTACGTTCCAAAACAGAAGCAACTAAACAACAGCTACAAGATTGCATGAAACCAGAAGATTTCTCCACTTTAAAATCGTCTGTGGAGACCCTAATTAACAAATATCGTAAAGATACGGAAGACACCAAAAGGAATAAATATCTGCGAGATCTAGAAGATTATAGACTCAACAGAGTCTACAAATGGCGCGACTTCTCCAACAGACAATATGGCGCATCGAAGTCTGGAAGAAGATACGACCAGCGCTCCTCCAGTTCCAGCAGCGACCGGAGCACCAATCAAGGGAGACGTCGCCCTTTTCACAGAGGGGGAAACAGGGAACCCCCAGGAAAACCCGACGCGGGGGCAGACACCATCGTAGAAACTACCAATCCCCGACCTCCGGTGAACTTACCTCCTCCCCAACCTCCACTCACTCGGTCTCAGGTACTGTACCCAGTTTAATTATTAATATTTCCTCAAAGAACTTGGATCCCGACCAATTGAGTGTACTACAAAAGGGACTGTCATTTAGTCCCGTTGGGAAATATGACTCTTTTCTGATGGACTTAGATCTACAAATGTGAGATCGAGATGAAAGCTTATTTTGCTGACCCTATTGTACGGAGTTTCCAAGTCACTTCTGTTGGCGCGGCGCGGAGCGGGAATGTCTGCATGGAGTCGCTGCGCGTCATGTAGTCCCGTCCGTATCCTCCATCCTCACCTGCTGTGGCTCTGTTGCCGCCATATGTCACAGACCATAAGGTATAGTAGAGCAGTAACACACTGGCGTCTTTTATTTTTCATGGGACCCTAGTATACAGTGTAAGGTCCTGGATTGTATTACTATGTTACCACCTGCTAATGGCCGCCATAGGCATCTAAATCCTTCTTATGGAATAGCAACGGTTACTATAGGCAACTGCCTCCTATATGGTGCGTACAATGGTCTCTATGGACAATCTCCATTCCCAAATGGCATCAGATATGTCCCACTATACATGTTACACAGCGCCCCCCGACACTGCTGGCGGATACATGTATAGCAGCAAATACAGGAGAGATCCCGTATAACAGACGTGTCAGGAGAGAGAGCAGATCCTATATACAGACGTGTCAGGAAGCACATGGAGGAGCCATTACACATTATACAGCCATCACATCATATATAACAGGCTGTCAGTCATGTGTATAGGAGTACTCATACACACAGCTGCAGGGGGCGCCAGCTCCAGGAAGCACATGGAGGACCATTACACCATTATACCTCACAACCATTAACAGGCTGTCAGTCATGTGTATAGGAGTATCTCATACCACAGCTGCAGGGGCGCCAGCTCCGGAAGCACATGGAGGAGCCATTACACCATAATACATCACATCATTATACAGGCTGTCAGTCATTGTATAGGAGTATCTCATACACACAGGCTGCAGGGGGCGCCACCACCAGAAGGCACATGGAGGAGCCATTACCCCATTATACCTCACATCATATCAGGCTGTCAGTCATGTATAGGAGTACTCATAACACAGCTGCAGTGGGCACAGACAGCACACAGGAATGCGATCATGGCAGCCACACCAGAAGCATGAGGCCATTAACACCATTATACCTCACCCATTATTCAGGCTTTCAGTCATGTGTATAGGAGTATCTCATACACACAGGCTGCAGGGGCCAGCACCGGAAGACACATGGAGAGCCATTACACCATATAACCTCACACCATTTATACAGGCTGTCAGTCATGTGTATAGGAGTATCTCATACACCAGGCTGCAGGGGGGCCAGCACCAAGAGCACATGGAGGAGCCATTACACCATTATACCTAACACATTATACAGACTGTCAGTCATGTGTATAGGAGTATCCATACACACAGGCTGCAGGGGGCGCAGCACCAGGGCACATGGAGGAGCCATTACAACCCATTATACCTCACACCATTATACAGGCTGTCAGTCGTGTATAGGAGTATCTCATACCCACAGCTGCAGGGGGCGCAGCACCAGGAGGCACATGGAGGAGCCATTACACCATTATACTCACACCATTATACAGGCTGTCAGTCATGTGTATAGGAGTATTTCATACACACAGGCTGCAGGGGGCGCCAGCACCAGGAGGCACATGGGAGACATTACCCCATTATACTTCACACCATTACAGCTGTCAGTCATGTGTATGGAGTATCTCACACACAGGCTGCAGGGGGAGCCAGCAGAGTAAGCCATGGAGGCCATTACACCATTATACAGCTGTCAGTCAATGTGTATAAGAGTATCTCATACACACAGGCTGCAGGGGAGCCAGCACCAGAAAGCACATGGAGGAGACAATACACCATTATCCTCACACCATTATACAGGCTGTCAGTCATGTGTATAGGAGTATCTCATACACACGGCTGAGAGTGGAGCCACACCAGGAAGCACATGAGGAGACAATAAACCATTATACCTCACACCATTATACAGACTGTCAGCATGTGTATAGGAGTATCTCATACACACGGCTGCAGGGGGAGCCAGCACCAGGAAGCACTGGAGGAGCCATTACACCATTATCCTCACACCATATACAGGCTGTCAGTCATGTTTATAGGAGTATCTCATACACCAGGCATGTCAGGGGGCGCCAGCACCAGGAACACATGGAGAGCCATTACACCATTATAACTCACACATTATACAGGCTGTCATTCATGTGTATAGGAGTATCTCATACACACAGGCTGCAGGGGCGCCAGCACCAGGAAGCACATGGAGGAGCCATTACACCATTATACCCTCACATCATTATACAGGCTGTCAGTCATGTGTATAGGATACTCATACACACAGGCTGCAGGGGCGCCAGCACCAGAGCACATGGAGGAGCCATTACACCATTATATACCGCACACCATTATACAGGCTTCAGTCATGTGTATAGGAGTATCTCATCCACACAGGCTGCAGGGAGCCAGCAGGAGTAAGCACATGGAGGAGACAATACACCATTAAACCACACCATTATACAGGCTGTCAGTCATGTGTATAGATATCTCATACACACAGGCTGCAGAGGGCACCAGCACCAGGAACAACATGGAGGAGCCATTCCACCATTATACCTCACATCATATAACAGACTGTCAGTCATGTGTATAGGAGTCTCATCACACAGGGCGCAGGGGGGCGCCAGCCACCGGGAAGCACATGGAGGAGCCTTACCACCATTATACCTCACACCATTATACAGGCTGTCATCATGTGTATAGGAGTATCATACACACAGGCTGCAGAGGGCACCAGCACAGGAAGCACATGGAGGACCATTACACCATTATACCTCACATCATTTACAGGCTGTCAGTCATGTGTATAGAGTATTTCATACACACAGGCTGCAGGGGCCCAGCACCGGAGCATGGAGGACCATTACACCATTATACCTCAATCATTATACAGGCTGTCAGTCATGTGTAGAGGGCGACAGCACATGAACACAGGGAGGACATTAACCATTATACTCGCGCCATTATACAGACTGTCATCATGTGTATAGGAGTATCTCATACACACAGGCTGCAGGGGGCACCAGCACCAGGAAGCACTGGAGGAGCCATTACACCATTATACCTCACATCATTATACGGCTGTCAGTCATGTGTATAGGAGTATCTCATACACACAGGCTGCAGGGGGCACCAGCACCAGGAAGCACATGGAGGAGCCATTACACATTATACCCCATTATATACTGGCTGTTAGTCATGTGTATAGGAGTATTTCATACACACAGGCTGCAGGGGGCGCCACACCAGGAAGTACATGGAGAGCCATTACGCCATTATACGGCTGTCAGTTATGTGTTTGGAGTATCTCATACACACAGGCTGCAGGGGGCGCCAGCACCAGGAAGCACATGGGAGCCATTACAACCATTATACCTCACATCATTATACAGACTTCAGTCATGTGTATAGGAGTACTCATACACACAGCTGCAGGGGGCACCAGCACCAGGAAGCACATGGAGGAGCATTACACATTATACCTCACATCATTATACTGGCTGTCAGTCATTTGTATAGGAGTATCTCATACACACAGGCTGCAGGGGCACCACGCCCAGGAAGCACATGGAGGAGCCATTACACCATATACCTATATCATTATACAGGCTGTTAGTCATGTGTATAGGAGTATTTCATACACACAGGCTGCAGGGGGCCCAGCACACAGAATACATGGAGGAGCCATTACACCATTATACTCACACCATATAACAGTCTGCAGTCATGTGTATAGGAGTATTTCATACACAGAGGCTGCAGGGGGAGCCAGCACCAGGAAGCACATGGAGGAGACACTACACCATTATACCTCACGCCATTATACAGGCTGTCAGTCATGTGTATAGGAGTATCTCATACACACAGGCTGCAGGGGGCGCCAGGACCAAGAAGCACATGGAGGAGACACTACACCATTATACCTCATGCCATTATACAGGCTGTCAGTCATGTGTATAGGATTATCTCATACACATAGGCTGCAGGGGCACAGCACCAGGACGCACACGGAGGACATTACACCATTAACCACACCATTATACAGACGGTCAGTCATGTGTATAGGAGTATCTCATACACACAGCTGCAGGGGAGCCAGCACAGGAACACATGAGGAGACATACACCATTATACCTCACACCATTATACAGCTGTCAGTCATTGTATAGGAGTATCTCATACACATAGGCTGCAGGGGGCGCCATCACCAGGAACCACATGGAGGAAACATTACACTATTATCCCTCACACCATTATACAGACTGTCAGTCAAGTTTATAGGAGTACTTCATACACATAGGCTGCAGGGGGCGCCACACCAGAACCACATGGAGGAGACATTACACTATTATACCTCACACCATTATACGACTGTCAGTCATGTGATAGGATTCTCTCATACACACAGCAGAACAGGGGGCGCCAGCACCAAGAGCACATGGAGGAGCGATTACACCATTATACATCACATCATATACAGGGCTGTCAGTCATGTGTATGAGTATCTCATACACACAGGCTGCAGGGGGCGCCAGCACCAGGAAGCACATGGAGCCATTACACCATTATACCCACACCATTATACAGGCTGTCAGTCATGTGTATAGGAGTTGTAGCAGTGGATGGACGGCACTCTGTAAGTAGCGGTGCTCCGGGTACGGCCTTAGCCTCAATATGGTACAAAGATAGATCCCGGCACTCGCCAAGTAATGCAGATACTGTTTATAAGTAAGACTCACTTACAGCATGATGTGCAGGGACACAACACAAGGGAACCGTTTTTCGCTCAACCTCGAGCCTTTGTCAACCATACTGTATAGTTGAATGGCACACATTTAAATACAAATTAACGAACTAGCCCCCCCGCCCACTGACGTCACCCATCCTACCGGAAGCGGATCTCCGTGGTGTGACTAGCGTATCAGGTATTGTCCTCATTCTGGTTACGTTCTAGAGAGAAAATTGGAACAAGGTCAAAAGAAAATTACACCAACATTTAGTAAAATTGCAACCAAAAATCAAAGCATAAACATATCTCAGATAAATTATCATATATTATGAAAGATCTCTCAGATCGTAATCACGATTTAACCCTCGCGGTTTCTAAGGGTCCCAGCGTATGTTCCAATATGCCCTCGGCGGCGAAGAAGAATTTTGATATTGCCCCTCTACGGGATTTGGATCTGTTCGACCACTTGAATCTCAGCTTGGAAATAGAAGTGCTTTCTATCATGAAAATGGTAGGAATAGGTAGTATTCTATTGTTACACCTGATGGTAGATTTATTTTATTGATGCGGATTTTACAGGTTGCATCGTTTCCCCTATGTATAGTATCCGCAAGGCATTTTGGAGTAATTACATTGCGGGAGTTACATTGAAAACCTTGTATCTTAAAAGGCTGTCCGGTATGGGGATGATATAGTGTATCGCCACGGAGAATGTTGGAGCATTCAGAACAATTCAGGCATGGGAACGCGCGGCTTAAGGATAAACCTACGACCAACCCTCTTCTCCGAGGAGGAAGACTTTCACAACAATTTTGAAAAGATTCTCAACAAATGTTCCTTGGACTTGATTGTACTCACGATACTCGCCTGCAAAAGGGGATCGAGGAACTACGTTCCAAACAGAAGCAACTAACAACAGCTCAAGATTGCATGAAACCAGAAATTTCTCCACTTTAAAACGTCTGTGGAGACCCTATTAACAAATATCGTAAAGATACGGAAGACACCAAAGGAATAAATTCTGCGAATCTAGAAATATAAGACTCAACAGAGTCTACAAATGGCGGACTTCTCCAACAACATAGGCGCATCAAGTCTGGAAGAAGATACGACCAGCGCTCCTCCATTCCAGCAGCGACCGGAGCACCAATCAAGGGAGACGTCGCCCTTTTCACAGAGGGGGAACAGGAACCCCAGGAAAAACCCACGCGGGGGCAACATCATCGTAGAAACTACCAATCCCCGACCTCCGTGGAACTTACCTCCTCCCCCAACTCCACTCACTCGGTCTCAGGTACTGTACCCAGTTTAATTATTAATATTTCCTCAAAGAACTTGGATCCCGACCAATTGAGTGTACTACAAAAGGGACTGTCATTTAGTCCCGTTGGGAAATATGACTCTTTTCTGATGGACTTAGATCTACAGAAATTCTTTAGAAATGTGAGACTGAAAGCTTATTTTGCTGACCCTATTGCTACGGAGTCTTCCAATGTCACTTCTGTTGATACTGATACCCCCCTTAAATTGTCAGATCTTGGCTTGAGAAATACAAGTTCATTTAACCCTCCCAAAAGGTTCCACCCAGTTGAAACCTTTATTGATGTAGTGAAGAGAGATGTAGCTATCATTAATCAACACTATAAATTGGGTGATTTTACAGTATCTAACAACCTTACGGGTAATGAATACAGGGCTCTGAGGTCTCTCTGCTCGGACAATGACATAATTTTGAAGCCTGCAGATAAGGGCGGTGCCATTGTCATTATGGACAAGATAGCCTACAGAAAAGAAATATATCGTCAATTGTCCGACCAGACGACCTACGAGAAATTACTGTCTAATCCCACAATGCGGATTAAAACCAGACTCATGACATTGGTCAATACAGCTGAACAGGGAGGTTTGATTGATAATAATATGGCGAGATTCCTAATTAACCACGACCCGATAACACCGGTTCTTTATATCCTACCGAAGGTTCATAAGACCTTGGTCAATCCACCGGGAAGGCCAATTGTGGCCTCCACCAATTCTGTGTTGACGAATCCTGCTAAAGTATTGGAGAAAATCCTGACACCCTATGTTAAGGAGACAACCTCTTTTCTTCTAGACACGACAGCTTTTCTCAATGTGATTAAACAATTGGATGATATGACATCCACTGACTTACTGGTCACAATTGACGTAGTCAGCCTATATACATCAATTGAACATACGTTGGGTATTGAAGCGGTTGAGAAAATGCTGAGGAATGATGCATCTGTTTCTACAGAAGTGAGATCTTTTTTAACGTTCCCATGCCTGAATTGTTCTGAATGCTCCAACATTCTCCGTGGCGATACACTATATCATCCCCATACCGGACAGCCTTTTAAGATACAAGGTTATTTCACATGTAACTCCCGCAATGTAATTTACTCCATTAAATGCCCTTGCGGATACTTATACATAGGGGAAACGATGCAACCTGTAAAATCCCGTATCAATAAACATAAATCTACCATCAGGTGTAACAATAGACTACTACCTATTCCTTACCATTTTCATGATAGAAAGCACTCTATTTCACAGCTGAGATTTCAAGTGGTCGAACAGATCCAAATCCCCCGTAGAGGGGGCAATATCAAAATTCTTCTTCGCCGCCGAGAGGCATATTGGATACATACGCTGGGGACCTTAGAACCGCGAGGGTTAAATCGTGATTACGATCTGAGAGATCTTTCATAATATCACGATAATTTATCTGAGATATGTTTATGCTTTGATTTTTGGTTGCAATTTTAATAAATGTTGGTTGTAATTTTCTTTTGACCTTGTTCCAATTTTCTCTCTAGAAACGTAACCAGAATGAGGACAATACCTGATACCGCTACGTCACACCACGGAGATCCCGCTTCCGGTAGGATGTGACGTCAGTGGGCGGGGCCTAGTTCGTTACTTTGTATTTAAATGTGTGCCATTCAACTATACAGTATGGTTGACAAAGGCTCGAGTGTTGAGCCGAAAACGCGTTCCCTTGTGTTGTGTCCCTGCACATCATGCTGTAAGTTGATCTTACTATTAAACAGTATCTGCATTACTTGGCGAGTGCCGGGATCTATCTTTGTACCATGTGTATAGGAGTATCTCATACACACAGGCTGCAGAGGGCGCCAGCACCAGGAAGCACATGGAAGACCTATTACACCATTATACCTCACGCCATTATACAGACTGTCAGTCATGTGTATAGGAGTATCTCATACACACAGGCTGCAGGGGGAGCCAGCAGGAGTAAGCACATGGAGGAGCCATTACACCATTATACCTCACATCATTATACAGGCTGTCAGTCATGTGTATAGGATTATCTCATACACACAGGCTGCAGAGGGCGCCAGCACCAGGAAGCACATGGAAGACCTATTACACCATTATACCTCACGCCATTATACAGACTGTCAGTCATGTGTATAGGAGTATCTCATACACACAGGCTGCAGGGGGCGCCAGCACCAGGAAGCACATGGAGGAGCCATTACACCATTATACCTCACATCATTATACAGACTGTCAGTCATGTGTATAGGAGTATCTCATACACACAGGCTGCAGGGGGCGCCAGCACCAGGAAGTACATGGAGGAGCCATTACGCCATTATACTGGCTGTCAGTTATGTGTATAGGAGTATCTCATACACACAGGCTGCAGGGGGAACCAGCAACAGGAAGCACATGGAGGAGCCATTACACCATTATACCTCACATCATTATACAGGCTGTCAGTCATGTGTATAGGAGTCAGTCAAGCACTGGGGGTGTGGCTGTACCTCCCACTCATGAATAAGCTGGACAGTTTGAATATGATAATGGCCCATTGGACATCTCACAGGTCATTTGCATACAGCTTTAGGACCTCATTGCTTAGGTTTACAGGCATGTAGAGGGACAATGAAGGGACAGAGGCAATGCTCTCTAATGGCAGTTTATGAAAATATATTTAGTTTAAGGTTAAGGGTTAATTTGCCTGACGGGTTCTCTTTAGAAACAACTTGTGAACACAGCCTAATACTATAACCACTGCTCCTGATTGATGATAGATTGTTCATGGCTTGTGTTTGGGAGATCAGTGTAATCTGATATTGTTGTTTCAGGTCTGGATGCTGATTGCTGTTTCCTTGTGTCATCATTGCAGCAGATCACCGAGATCACAACGACAAGCCCGCTAGTCAGATTTCACATCCTTGTACAGGTTTTGGCTACGGAAGTCATTAGAAGGAGTCATTATCAGACGCCTGACCTCCAGGAAGATGCAGAAGGTCGTTTAGTTTCTGAGGAGACTCAAAATCCCGAAAGCTTAAAAGTGAAAGTGAAACTACAATGGCGTTTGCTATCCTAAAAGAAGAGCTGAGCTGCTCCATCTGCCTGAACATCTACACTGATCCCGTCACCCTGAGGTGTGGACACAACTTCTGCCGGAGGTGTATAGATTGTGTGCTAAACACCCAGGAGGGGGCTGGGGTCTACTCCTGTCCTGACTGCAGAGCCGAGTTTCCAGAGCGTCCGGCATTGCACAAGACCATCGCTCTCCGTAACATCGCTCAGACCTTACAGGCTAAGGAGGAGGTGGAGGAAACTGGTGGCACCTTCTGTACTTACTGTGACTCTTCTGTACCTGCCGTCAAAACCTGCTTACAATGTGAGGCTTCTTTGTGTCACAAACACTTGAAAAAACACAGCAAGTCGGAGGATCACATCTTAATGGACCCCACCACTTCCCTGGATCATCGGAAATGCTCCATCCATAAGAAGATACTAGAGTACTACTGCATCGAAGACTCTACTTGTATCTGTGTCACCTGCTGTCTGGCCGGAAAACACAAAGGACACCAGGTAGAACCAATGGATGACGTCGCTGAGAAGAAGAAATTGAAACTCCGAAATTTCCTCGAGAAACTGACTTCAAAGCGAGAGGAGACTGAAAAACAAGTCCAGAACTTTGAAGGAGAAATACGGAACGTAAAACAGAAGGCATCAAGAGAATCTGAACGAGTTAGCTGCCTGTTCGGAGAAATCAGGAGACTTCTCGTAGACCTCGAGAAGAAAGTTCTAGGCGACATCTCCAGGCAGATGGATCAGGTGGTAGTTTCCATCTCCGAACTTATCCAAAAGTTAGAATCGGAGAAGGATGAGTTGTCTAAAAAAATCTCCCACGTTGAAGAGATGTGTCTCCAGACAGATCCATTAACTCTCCTCCAAGAACGGGAGTCTGAGAATAATGAAGTTTGTGGTAACGAGAAGCAAGGAAACGAAGACGGAAAGACAGATTGTGTGACCCATCTGGATAAAATATCAACCTCCATGACGTTGCATACGGGGTTGGCCGATATAATGGCTTGCTTCAAGAAAGGTCTCCATATCGAGGAGGTTTCGGACCTTCTGCTAGATGTCAAAACAGCTGCCAGATTTCTACACATCTCAAGTGACCTCAAAACCGCCGGTTATTCGAGTCATCAGAAATACCCAGAATCGCCTGGGAGGTTTGAGGATTGTCAGGTTTTGAGCACTAGAAGCTTCTCGTCAGGACGCCATTACTGGGAAGTGGAAGTCAACAGAGTAGGGCACTGGATGATAGGAGTGTGTTACCCCACCATCAGCCGAGCAGGGGAACAGTCCTACATCGGAAACAACGAGAAGTCCTGGTGTTTATCCAGGTCCAAGTCAAAGAAGCATCATTACTCGGTGATGCATCACGGTAACGTCATCCACCTGACCGGCAAGGCTTCCAGCCAGAGATTGGTGGTCTATCTGAATTACGAGGCCGGGCAATTGTCATTTTATGAGCTGTGTGAGCCGGTGAGACACCTACACACCTTCATCACCACCTTCACCGAGCCCCTCCATGCTGCCTTCTACATATGGGATGAATGTGTGACGATTAGGAGCTAGGATCCCTGTGGTGGATCGAAGGGTTTCTTAGATGTTTGGTCCTAAAATAGTTTGAAAGAACGAAACCTAACTTTTTAGCAAACATGAGGGACCATGACAAACTGTGAATACACAACTGAAATAAGCAGTTAAATGTCTCAAGATTTGCTTTAGACTTGTCCAATAATGGAGAAGATTGAACCGAATGGCGCCATCTTCTAAAATGTTTTTGGATTTCTTTAGTAATTGATTTTGGCACTATTATGGTCTGAATATTCTTGGTGATCCCCTATCTCAGTGCGAGGTGATCCATGTCATATTGATAGGGGATGTGATACTTGATTCATTGATTTATAAATGTCCGATCTTGGAGACCCCGTTGATCCCAAAAACATGGATATAAGAGTAAAGCCCAGTTGGCACATACTCACCACCGTTCTATTCAGTCTTTTTGGAACTGGCAAAGATAAGTGAGTGCTAAGGGCACAATGGTCTATCCTGGGGTTGGGTGATGCCTCGTAATTGCTGGATGAGTCCATCAAGGCATAAGAATGGAAGCTTTAGCAGCATCGCTCATCTGAAATACCTTGGTTGCTTCTTGGTGATTGTCTGTAGGACACAATTCTGCATTTAAAGGGGTTTTCCAAAGTTCTGAAGCTCCTGGGGACCCAAGGCAGATGTACAATAAAGAAGAATCATACTTACCCCGGTGAGGCTACTGGTTCTAGGGTCGCGGTGTTACCAGGGTCATGCTAACATAATTAGTTTTTTGTTTAGGGAGAGGCTGCATTCACACTTTGTGTTAACAATGCGTTACTCAACGATATTGCAATATAAATGCATTTTTAACGCAATGTTAGCACTGTGTAAACTCAATTGAATGCATTAACAAACGCAACGTGTGAATACAGCCTGACCGCAGCAGATCTCATTAGCAGATTAGCAGATGCTCATCTTGTCTTTCTTTAGCCCCAATGGAGTTTTCCAAGATTCTCGGAAAAGCCATTTAAGTGGAATATTTTCAGTTTGTTCTCTATGTTGTTGATATTAGGATTTTTTTTTACCCATATAATTTTCTGGGACCCTTCTACAATGTGCAGTTTGTTGGGTTCCCCAGACACCATTGATATATAACGGTGGATGTTGTGATGGTTTTGTTCCTACCGTTGGGTTGTCTGCCACCTTTCCATCATCTAAGCGCTGGTGGCATCGTGGCTATACCATTATATTTGCTGTATGATAAAGACTAAGTTAATCTGTTAAGTGATTTATTACTTGATGTAAGTTCCATGAATGTAAATGTTGAACTGTTCGACACATATAAAGATCATTTTTGGGTGGTCTTTTCATTCTCTAGACTGATATTTCTCTCGTGAAGGCGAGGATCTTGTCTCCATCAGTCCTGGGGTATACAAAGCTTAGACTCCAGGGTAGATAACAGGCGATTAAAGGTTTGTGTCTTCTCTTCAGAGACTCTGTAGGGTAGAAGTAAAAGCAAGTAATCTACCACTTAAGGAGGCTAAACATCTGGGCTAAACGTTCCTTCACCTTGTTCCTGCCCCGTTGTTCCCATACCACTTTGTCCTGTGGTCCTCCATTCCAGCCTCACCCTCATTGGCCACTTGAGTGGGTTTCCTATACACCTTATTGGTGGAGAAAGGAGAGCAGTACTAACCTGTCTACATAGAGCTCCCCCTTGTGGTTACTTTGTACTGACATGGTGCAGAAATTAAAAAATAATACATGAGGTCACATCTGCATTAGTCATTCTATCCGATCCATGAAAGCAGCGGAAACCACAGACCCCGATGTTTTTGGCTGGTCACTGCCCAAAGTAGCACAGCCGCTGCAAAACACAGTCCAAAGAAACAAAATACCACGAAAATCAATAACTTGAGAGAAATTGTTGACCATGAAGTTGAGCCAAGGAATCCACTACTTGAGTCCTTCGAAAATTGTACAAACATTTTTGCACTAAACTTCTCCACCCCCAGAGTCATGTAAGACAAGACATCAAATATGGCAGGGAAGCTTATTCCCTCTGCTGATTACAGACGGGACCGGGTTTCCACACCTTGGCATGGGTAGGAGGCACTTAGATATTTTGCTCTTTAAAATTCCAATCTTAAAAATAAAATCCCAAGGTTTAGCCATCCGGAATAGCTATAAAATATAAAAGTGGTAGGTTAGAAGACTGAAGGGATCTGCATTGTAGAGGGTGGGATAGTCTGAACATTTGAGGGGTTTGTAGTTGGGTGATGTATGAATGGTGGTTCATGATGTTTAGCTAACGCTCAAAAGTTTGGTGTCACTAAGGTCCCGTAGCCGCATTTTCGCTGGGTTTTCCGACATTTCGGGGATTGTGTTGCAATTGCGACGCCTTTCACGCGACATAAATCAGGGTGTCGGACGATCCAACGGATTCGCAAGCCAAGCTCTTACATGCACCGGGAGGAAGAAGGATGAACTCCGGCGGACCTGAGGGGGGAAGCGACACAAGGAAATTGGGTGCACGCTCGTAGTGAATCGCGGCAGACTTCATCCTTGTCGGACATTCCGGATCGGGGATCGCGCAGGGACCGGGTAAGTAAATGTGCCCCATTTTCTTTCAATGAAGTAGCATTGTATGAATCATAAATACGCTCTATACATTGTTAATGTGGTAAATGACTATTCTAGCTTCAAACATCTGGTTTTTAATGCAATATCTACATAGATGTATATAGTCCCCAACAACCATCACTCCAGTGGCTTAATGGTACATTGGGTTTGCTAACTGTATAACAAGGCTAATGGATGTTTAGAAAACCCTTGTACAAGTAGGGTTGCACAGCTGAAAACAGTTTGGCTGATTAGAGAAGCTATAAAACTGACCTTCCTTTTAGCAGGTTGAGAATCTAGAGCATCACATTTGTTTGTTCTATAAAACTCTCACAATGGCCAGACAAAAAGAACTTTCAAATGAAACTCGACAGTCTGTTCTCGTTCTTAGAAATCAAGGCCATTCCCTGCGACAAATTGGCAAGAAACTGCAGATTTCCTACAAACGGGCTCTAACCAAAGTAGAAAAGCGAAGTGGGAGGTCCCGCTGCACAACTAAGCAACAATACAAGTACATTAGAGGCTGTAGCTGTCTATAACTGGCAGCTTTATTAAATAGCACCCACCAGACGCCAGTGTCACCCTCTACAGTGAGATGGGGACTCCAGGAGGCTTCCTTTAGGTTAGAAGGGCAAAGAAAAAGCTGTATCTAATAAAAAGGAAAGAGTAATATGGACAAACTAACACACATTGGACAGTGGAAGTTTGGTAAAAACATTATGGTCAGACTAAATAGTTTGCAGTGTTTGGATCACACTGATACGCTGGTACCGATCTGTAATGGAGAGCTGATGGCATGGAGGCAATTGCGCCGAAATCCGATCACGTGTGCCAAAATCCCGGCGGAATTCGGTGCAAAATGGAAAAATTTGGGCAACCTGACGAAAGTGTGGCCGCGGAGCCCTTAGTAAATGAGCCCCATTATGTGATTTATTCGATGATACAAGTTTCATGAATATAAAGGTTGAATTATTCAACACTAGAGGATGAGCGGATCCAACGTTTGGGTTGGGCCGTATGACCCGGACATATTGCCAGATTGGTAGCTAAACAGCCAATCCGGGAAATTGACAACCCTACTAGGAACTAGCCAAGGCTAGATGAGACCTTCACTCTCATGTTTTATGATTATTAGGTCTGTATTGTTTGTTATATACCAAAAATGTGCTGAAAAACCCCACCTTTGCTTATATAGGAGTGTATTAAAAAAAAGAAACTTATATACTCACCTTCCGGTGCTCCCTGCGGCTCCTCTACCTTCTCCTCTTCACTCGTAGAAGAACGGGCAGAGACACGCCCACGCTCTCTGCCCGCCGGCGCACTATGATGTGGCGGTGTCGCTGTTGCTGACGTCACAGTGTGCATCAGTGGGCAAAGCGCATGGACTTGCCTCTACGAGTGAAGAAGGTAGAGGAGCTGCTGGGAACATTGGTAGGTAAGTATATAAGTTTTATTGTTCTACCCAACGAGGGGCTGCAGGGCTTTCTCATTATAATCATAATTCTTTATTTTCTATAGCGCCTACAGATCACGCAGCGCAGCACAGAGTTTGCCAAATCGGTCCTTGTCCCCAAGGGGCTCACAATCTGATAAACCTACCAGTATGTTTTGGAGTGTGGGAGGAAACCGGAGGACCCAGAGGAAACCCATGCATACACAAAGAGAACATATAAACTCTTTGCAGATGTTGACCAAGGAACTCCAGCGCTGCAAGGCTGTAATGCTACCCACTCAGCCACCGTCCCCAATTATTAGTGGGACTGCAGAGCATTTCATTAATAAGAGGACTGCATCCCTTGTACTGGGAAGTGGAAATACAATTCAAAATGCAGTAAAATTGACAAGAAACCACATTTGTGCGATTTTCAAGGGCACTTTTTTTCACGTCTTTCACTGTACATTCCAAATGGTATCTCTAATATATTATTTGTTTCCGTACCATCACAGTGATACCACATTTTATATGGGTTTTATAAGGTGTTAATAGATTTTACCAAACACTTATGTACCAAAAAATAATATTACCTTTATCATATTGTGGGATTCCATCCCAGTCTTTATTTAGTTAATTCATACATTAATCAATCTAGAATCATCTTTTCTTTATTATGTAAATGACTGGGCACGTGGCGAGAGAAAGTGATGTCACCCCCTGCTCCCTCTGCTTATGTCTGTGTATAATCTATAGTAAAGTGTCTGTGATCACTTCACAAGTGAGGAGGATCTCATACACACACAGGGTGCAGGGGGCATGGCTGCCAGCACCAGGAGTGTCACATCATTGTACAGGCTGTCAGTCAAGCACAGGGGTGGGGCTGTTCCTCCCACTCATGAATAAGCTGGACAGCTGAATATGATAATGATTCATTGGCCCTCCCTCAGGTAATTTTGCATACAGCTTTAGTAACTTAGTGGTGTTTGTGTTGTGAACCCGTTTTAGGCCGTTTTTAAGAAGTCCGTTAAAAACCACATGCGCTTAAAAAATGCATGCGTTTTTTGAAAATGAATGTGTTTTTTGACCATTTTTGTCCTCCCAATTATCCTCATTAAAAACTGCCAAAAATGCATGGTTTTTCAAAAAATGCATGCGTTTAAATGGGCTGCTTGAAAACTGCCTAAAACCGGGTTCAAAACACCACGTGTGCCGCCAGCCTTAGGGCGCTGTCCCACGTTGCGTTCGCAAACGCAAATCACCTCTCCTCAGCTGTTGTATATGCGTTTCAAACGCAATGAAAACGCAGGTCAAAACGCTACGTGTGAACGCGCCCTTAGGGTGAAGACACACATGGCGTTTTTTGGCTTTTTGGCCGTTTTTACTAAGTGCGTTTTCAGATCGTTAAAAACGCATGTGTTAAAAAACACGCATCCGTTTTTTAAAAAACGCATGCGTTTTTGAAAACGCACCGTTTTTGTCGTTTTGCACTTGCGCAATTATCGGAAAAACGGGACAAAAGACCGCATGCGTTTTTAACGATCTGAAAACGCACTTAGTAAAAACGGCCCAAAAACGGCCCAAAAACGCCATGTGTGTCTTCACCCTTAGGGTGAAGACACACATTGACCTGCGTTTTCATTGCGTTTGAAACGCATAACAGCTGAGGAGGGGTGATTTGCCTAATTACATCACTGTTAACATTTCTGTTTACAAAACACATCATAAACGTGATGTTAACGCATACGTTAACATTGTGTTTACAAACGTAAACGTTAATGTAATTAGGCAGATCACCTCTCATCAGCTGTTGTATATGCGTTTCAAACGCAATGAAAACGCAACGTGTGAACGCGCCCTAAGGGTGATGCCACACATGGCGTTTTGAAACCGTTTTTGGTCCGTTTTTAAGCAGTCCGTTAAACGCATGCATTAAAAAATGCAACGCGTTTTTGGAAACGCATCTGTTTTTGTCCGTTTCTAATTGCGCGAATTGGAAAACCTGTCAAAAACGGTTGCGTTTTCAAAAAAGTTTGCGTTTATAAAAAAAAAGGATGCGTTTTTTAATGGATTGCTTAAATACGGACCGAAAACGGTTTCAAACGCCATGTGTGGCATCACCCTTATATTTTGGGTTTACAGGCATGTAGAGGGACAATGAAGTGATAGGGAATGCTGTCTAATGGCAATTTATGAAAATATATTTAGTTTGGGGTTATTTTGCCTGACGGGTTCTCTTTAATGATCTGTAATTCCATGCCAGATTTTGGCAACTTAACATTGTTACTATAGATCTTTTTGTTACATTTTGTTAAATCATTTTTTGCAATAAATTGCCATATGACTATACCCTTGTGTCATACCAGGCAATATCATGGTCTTATTCCATCACAATGAAATGTTCAGTTGAAGTTGCACACAGGCCAACTATACAAGCGATTCTGTTGCTGCAACTGCTTGCAACCATGTTGCTGATACAAAATCACCTGTGAAGCTTAGCCCAGGTATAGGGAGTTCTTGCAATTGAGAGGACATAACATTTTCATGAATTTGGGATATTTTAATTAGTGTCTTAGTGTCCTACAATATACAGAAAAGCTTACACAAATGTAGTCCCTGCAGGGCGCGTTCACACGTTGCGTTTTGGTCGCGTTTTCATTGCGTTTGAAACGCATATACAACAGCTGAAGAGAGGTGATTTGCCTAATTACATCACTGTTAACATTTCCGTTTACAAAACGCATCGTAAACGCGATGTTAACGCATGCGTTTTGTTAACACATGCGTTAACATTGCGTTTACAAACGTAAACGGTAATGTTGCGTTTTGGCAAATGCAATGGAAACGCAATGTTACCTCGGCAGGTGATCCAAGCTGAAACTCATCAAAAATCGCGACGCAACGTACAGTGTGAACACATTGATCAGTCATTTTTTAACCCCCTTATCATCAACGCTTGTTTTCAGCTTAGTAAGCAGACTCGATTTTTATAATCTAACATGTGTCACGATAATTGGTTATCACTTTGGAACGCTTTAACATATCCAGGTGATTTTGAGATTGTTTTCT
>CM033651.1:46564720-46612046 GCA_019512145.1 Engystomops pustulosus
ACGCATGCGTTAACATCGCGTTTACGATGCGTTTTGTAAACGGAAATCTTTACAGTGATGTAATTAGGCAAATCACCTCTCCTCAGCTGTTGTATATGCGTTTCAGACGCAATGAAAACGCAGGTCAAAAGGCAACGTGTGAACGCGCCCTCAGGGGTATCAATTTGGTTCTTGTAACTTTCTTAAATCACTTTTTTAGAGCATTTTTCTAAAGCAATTTAATAACAAAATATACATTTTTGGCAAGTTTTTCGTGTTTTTTTCTACCGCCTTCACTGAGCGGATCCAATTATGACTAGGATTTATTGTTTTGATTGGTACAGATGTGGCGATACCAAATAGGTGGGGGTTTTTTGTGATTTAGCTTTTTTGTACTTTATTACTTGTGTATAGGGAATTGTGGTAATTGGGGGGACTTTCACATTCTTTTATTATATAATTTTATTAAAAAAAACTTTATTGTTTTAACTTTTTTTTTTTTTAACTTTTACTGACATGTAAGCTTGAACAAGTGATCTTCTAATGACTTGTTCAAGCTCTTATACAGCTTACACAGTGCAATACAGATGTATCGTCAAAAGCCCCTTACACGGCACGGTCATGTTTGACCACGGCATGTAAGGGGTTAACACCCACGATCGGAGGTACCTCCGGTACCTACAGGTGGGTGTCTGCTGCGATATGCAACTGACACCCGTTCTGTACGGCACGCGTCGTTAAGTCACTTCCAGCTGCACCGTTACAACTCACGGCGGAAAGGGCTTAATTAGGGTAATTAGAAATGGACAAAAAACAGATGCTTTTTCAAATAAAAATTTATGCTTTTTAAAAAATGAATGCGTTTTTTAACGGACTGCTTAAAAATGGCCTAAATATGGGTTCAAAACGCCACGTGTGCTACCACCCCTTTGAAAACGCATGCGCTTTTTGGAAAACGCATCCGTTTTTGACAGTTTTTCCCATTTATCTTAATTGAAAAAATGGACAAAAACGGCAAACTGATACATTTTTGAAACGCATGTGTTTTTTAAGGACTGCTTAACCCCTTAAGGACCAGGCCCTTTTTCGTTTTTGCGTTTTTATTTTTCACTCCCCACTTTCAAAAATCTATAACTTTTTTATTTTTCCATGTACAGAGCTGTGTGATGTCTTATTTTCTGCGTAACAAATTGCACTTCTGTTTTCTCATGACACATTGTACTTCAAATTAGTTTTAAAATTTGGATGATATCTTTTTTGTTTAGTTATGAAAAAAAATGAAATTTGGCCAAAATTTTGTAAAATTCTTTATTTTCAAATTTCTAAATTCTCTATTTTTGAAGCAGATAGTCCTAGCTCCCAAATAAATTCATAACTTACATTTCCTAAATGTCTGCTTTATGTTGGAAAGGTTTTTTAAAATTAAACATATTTTACTAGAATGTTATGAGGCTCAGAATTTAGGTGCCACTGTTCAAAACCCGTATTTGGATGGACCTGTTCAACTTTTAATTGACTTTGAGAGGCCTAAATAATAGCTAGACTCCTAAATTTACCCCATCATGGAAACTACACCCCTCAACGTACGAAAAAGCACTTTTAAGGAGTTTGTTATCCCTTTAGGTGTTTTATAAGGGGTTAAAACAAAAGGTGCGGTCTACAAATTGTAAGATTTTTTTTTACAATACATTCATTTTGGGTGGAAAATTAAACATTTGTAATGGGTTAAATGGGGGAAAAAGCTCCACAAAGTTTGATACCCAATTTCTCCCGAGTACACTGATACCCCATATGTGTTGGTAAACTGCTGTATGAGCACATGGCTGGGCATAGAATGGAAGGAGCCGCCATCGTGGCCAGATTTGCTTTGTCAAATTGTACAGGCTCTATTTTTTTTTGTTTTTTTAATGTGGCACTATAGGGGCTTATTTTTTTACCACATGAGTAACTTCTAGGGTACTTTAACCCTAGGTTGTGTGATTGATCCTACCATGTACTGCCATACTACAGTATACTACAGTCTGGCAGTACATGGGGATTTTCCACTTCATCTATTTATTACAATGTGCTGGACAATCTCTCAGCCTCCCGGCTACTGCACCTGGCCGTGTAGGAGCCGAGGATGAAACTTAACTCTCCGGCGGCCGCGTGTCACTGTAAATGGCTATGCGTGTCAGCACTGACACGAGTGTCATAGGTTGGCCATCACTGTTTTAGGGGCTTATATTTTTATGTATTTTTTATTTATTCCAATGTGTAAACTATAGTGCTTTTACCTTTTTTTACTTTTCCATACTTGAACTTGAACCAGCGATGCTCTGATCACTGGTCCAGTACACTACAATACTAATTCATTGTAGAGCAGTGTAAACTGTCTGAGCATGCGGAAGGGGTCTGACTATCAGGAACATCGGGCAGTCCCGGGGCACTCTGCAGACCTCGGGGCTGCCCAGAAGTGAATTGGATCCTCCAGTAAGCGGCACGGGGGATCCGATCCATAGGGGAAAGACCCTTACATGCCGCAGTCATGCTTGACCGCGGCGTGTAAGTGGTTAACATTTGCAATCAGAGTCTGCTCCGATTGCAATGTAATAGACAGCTGACAGCCGCTCCTTCTGGTGCTGGCTCAGTTCTTGAGCTGGTGCCAGAAGCGGGATGTTAAAGCGCTTCCCGTTGCACAAAGTATCTCCCCGGAGGGACGTACTATAACATCCAGATGCGCGTAGGGGTTAGTGGGAAATAAATATTTTATTTTCACAATGCAAGCTTAAGTAGTTATTTAAATGGGTAATGATAACGTCCTGGTGAGCATATGGGTTAAATAACCATTATGGATTTGCAGTGTCATCTGCAGTCTGGTCACTGACGCTCAGCCGCGTTTAAGCCGCAGTCTGGACGCTGGGGTTCGCCACTGTCTGGGCACTGGAAAGGGGGAAATAGTGGGCGTTAGCTACAGTCTTGGCGTTTGGTTTCAGAGGCGTTAGCCACAGTCTGGTGGTGGGAGGTTTCGGCGGCTGCAGCCGCAGTGTGGTTGGGGGGCTGGTGGCGTCAGCTCCACTCTGGCCAATTAATGATGTAAGATCCCTTTAACTGCCTCAGTTTGCTATTTAAAAACAGAAGATACTTTCTTATATAAATAGCGTCTATCAACATTCTATACAGCTATGAGTTATATACTTGTATTACTGAAAATTTCATACTCCTCCCCAGCTTAAAATACTCCTCAAAAAAGAGGAGTATTATAACTCTTCTAGAAAAATGTTAGTGCGACCTCTGGTATTGACTGTGTAAGACTTGCTTTATATATCTCAACTATAAAAAAGAGTGACTTTTTGCATTTTAGCTCATTTACTCAAAAAAAAAATCCAAGGGGCCTCCTCAAGTATTTCCTTGCCATGTTTGTTCAAATAGGGATATCCAAAGGGGAGGGGGGGGGGGATAGACTGAGATTCTCTGTATCATGATTTTTAAAGTTGATCTTATAAGGAAGGAGGCCATGTTTAAAAAAATCTAAGAAGGTTTACAACAGTTACGGGTCCTGAAGTATGTGTCTCTGGCTTATCATGCTGGAGTTTCATGGTAGATTTCCTTTAACAATGTGCATTTACTGCATTATTCAGCAACCACCCAGTAACTATAATGCGGGAGAGGGCAGCCCGTGAGCCTTCTTCATACATCATTAACTACACATACTATTCCATCAGGTGTCATTACGGGGTTAAATATGACCATGTTAGCATCAAGTTGATCAGTGTGTTCTAAGTAAAAGCATAAGGGTCTCCTTTGGTACTAACATACAAGCTCAGGTTATATACATACAAGTTTACTTGCGGCTTTATAGAACAGTTTATAGAACTTGTTGTTTGACAAATCCATTTCCTTACCAACTGCATAATGGCTGCCTGTGCATTCCACACTCTTTACTGACATATTTTCTTCTTGTCCTGCATCTGTGTCCCCGAAATCATAAGCTTTCAGCACTACCATTGTCCTATGAAGCCAAACAGTGGGTGCTAAAAAAGAATACTATTAAAAACTATAAGGGTGGGCTTGTTCACTTATTTCGTGAAAGGCTTTGATCTAGAGACTTATGGAGATAGATGGCAGTCCATGAAACATGAAATCTATAGATTAATCTGTTTTTAACATAAGGGGAAGTAAGTGGGTAGGGAATAATATTGTAGCTGCTGTTTTTATACCCCAAAGATTCTTGCTACTATGTTAGCCAGGGGTTAAAAAGAAGTTGAGAGTCCTCAGTCGATGCATTTTATTGGCTATTGCGTGTCTCATCAACCATTGTCCTACTGTGTCCATTTGTGTATACACTTGTTTTCTATTCAGATGTTGTTGTATACCATGCCTGATGAATAAATAATAATAAAAGCTAATGAAAGGTATAATCAACTAAGGACTCAACTTTCATTGTTTTATAGCCCCTCTTTTATGGGTAGTCCCCATCTTATTTTGTGGATGAGCATTACTAAGTATTGAATGAGCTTTTGTCAAACTTTTTCAACAAACTTTGCATTAAAAGTACTAGTAAATACGAGAAACTTTATAAAATGACTTATCTGAATGAGTTCTTCTTTCCCACTCCGTATCCTGTCATTTTCTCTCCTGCTCATTTGTACTTTATGATTGCCATTATATTTCTGTAAGTTGCCAAGCTGTCATCCCATATTGCTAAGAGTATGAAAGTAAAACCTACTGTAGCGCTTCAGTCTGACAAATCCTTGCTAGAGTATGATATACTGTACGTGTATACTTGACTGGATGTTAACAATATGCTTATATGAAGATCCTTTTATATTTAACATGCTTAACAAATAATTTTCAACAAAAGTTCATAAGTTGCAAATGTTAGAAATGCTTTCTCCAAAAGTTGAACATATTTTGCCAAATTCTATACCTTTGCCAAATAACAATACCATCTGCAACTGGAGAAGCTTTATCACTAGAGATGGGCGAATTGATTCGAATGAAGTGGAATTCAATACGAATTTCATGGAAAATTCGATTCGTCACGAACCCGAAGTTTACGCTGATTTGTGGGAACAAAGTTTTTTTTTTTTTAAGCTAAATGTGCACGAGTGTGTTGCATGGGGCAGAGAACTCTGGGAAGGAGAAAGGAACACCCTAGATGACATCTGCTGACCTATAAGCCAATCGGTGACCGGCAGGCTTATGTGATGTCACAGTCCCATAACAACCAGCCATTTTCAATCTTGGCTCTTCACACTGCATGTGTTGTCTGTAGCGTCTAGCTGCTGCTAGTGTACCGTGCTGTAGCGATTTCTGCTCCAATCCCAGGGTGTGCGTTTAAGGGGATCTGTATACCCCAAAAATCAATTTTTTAGTTACTGAGTCCAATAGGAAGAAATCCTATCCACACTGCTGCTGTAGTGATTTGTGGACCACTCTCGGTTATGCATTTTGGGGTATCTGTATAAAGAAAACTACAATATTTTTTTTGTTGCTAAATTTGAGAGCAAGAAATGCGCATCACATCTACCTAGTTTATAGAGTGATTTCTGCTCCTCTCCCAGGGTGTGCGTTGTGTGGTATCTGTATAACGCAAATTCCAATACTTTTTTGTTGCTAAAGTTCAGAGCAAGATTTACATGTCAAATCCATGTAGTTTATAGAGTGATTTTTGCTCCTTTTTTGTTGCTAAAGTTGAGAGCAACAAATAAGTGTAAAATCCACTATGTCAGACAGAAAGGTGGCAGGTGGAGCAAGCAGAGGTCGCAGCACAGTAGGGGGACGTCACAGCAGGGGTGAATTTTGAGGCCAGAACTGCCGTTGTCATCTAGCGGCAGTGTTTTGATCACGAAGGACGAAGTGTTTGAGGACAGTCAGCAGCTGCTTGGCAGTGAAGAGATGGGCCAGGCATCCTCTGCTTCATGCAGTAGGCAGCCTATGCATACTGACACTGTTGAGGAGAGAAGCAGTGACAGGGAAACGCAAATTGACGATGATGTAGCCGATCGCACTTGGAAGCCGCGTGTAGCAAGATATCGAGAGATCGAGCGAAGGGAGTGTCAGCTTGTGCGTTAGGCAGCGGAGCAGACAGCAAGTCACTACTGTGGCCATGAGTCAGCAGGGTTGCAGCAGTGTGAGCACGGGAGGCAAGCGGCCACGGGTTACAAACCCCGCTCAGTGAGACTCAGTGAGGCAGCGTCATTAGTAGTCACTCGGCGCAGAGTGTTGGCAGTAAAATCACCCCCTCGGCAGTGTGGCAGTTTTTTGTTAAGACACCAGAGGAGCCGAGCGTGTGTATATGTAGAATCTGCTGGCAGAAAGTGAAATGTGGCCAGGGAGCTAACGGTGGCACCACAGCCCTGCGTCAACACATGCAACGTCACCATCCAATGGCCTGGGAGACACGTGGAACAGATGTGGAGGTCCATCCTGCCGCAGCAGCAGAACCTAGTGGCACATATGCCATTTCAGACAGTCAGGGCTCCAGCACCTCTGCTGAAGTGAGCTGTTTGTTTTTGACATCCTCTCCCAGTCCAGATGCTCCTAGCTACGCATGGCACCAGCAGTCCTTGAAAGAGGTGATTTACAAAGAGACAACTATATGTGTCCAGCCATCCTAAGGTGCAGAAGCTGATCATGCTCTTGTCCAAGTTGTTGGTACTGCAGTCCCTCCCTTTCCAAGTCATGCACTCTGCACCCTTCAGAGAACTAATGGCTTGTGCCGAACTGAGGTGGAGAGTTCCAAGCCGCAATTTTTTTTTCCAAAAAGGCATTGTCAGCCCTTCACCAATATATGCAACAGAAGGTGGGCCAGCCTTTGAGCTAATCAGTTTCTTCCAAGGTGCACGGCAACGCAGACGTTCGGAGCTGTAAATACGGTCAAGGCCAGTACATGTCCTTTACAGCCCACTGGGTGAATGTGCTTCCCGCCATGCCACATCAACAACTTCCACAGGAGATGCCGCTTTCTCCTCCATGTTGTCAAACTGCTGCTCCTGCACCAGTGTCCGCCTCGTCCACCATCCCCACCTCAGCCTCCACAATTGATGCGTGGCTGCAAGTTGCGGAGTTTGCAGTGGAGAAGCTGTCCTGTCCGGCCAGTAGTGTGGCATCAGAGCGGGTGTTCAGTGCGACGGGGGCCATCGTTACCACAAGGAGAACCTGTTTGTCCACCCGTAATGTGGAGAGACTGACCTTTGTCAAGATGAGTCGGGCTTGGATCGGCCAGGATTTCAACTCACCAATTCCTTATGCATCAGATTACATCAGCCATGACGTCTCCCCCAAATGTTGAGAAATAAGTCTGGGTTCTAACTACCTGCCTTAGCCACTTTTCTAATGCTGCCACCCGCCTGATGCCACACATCTGCTGCCAGTTGCTCCATCTGCCTCCTACAATCTTCACCAGGGACTGGAATTGTCTGCCACTCTGGGCTCCTGCTGCTGATGCCACCTCTTTACTATATAATTGTGCCACTCTGTGGGCTCCTGCTGCTGATGCCACTTCCACACTATATAATTGTTCCACTCTGTGGGCTCCTGCTGCTGATGCCACCTCCACACTATATCATTGTGCCACTCTGTGGGCTCCTGATGATGATGCCACCTCCACACTATATCATTGTGCCACTCTGTGGGCTCCGGCTGCTGCTGACACCACCTCCACACTATATCATTGTGCCACTCTGTGGCTTTCCATGTTGCTGCCACTTGTGGGCTCCTGCTGCTGCTTCTGCTGCCACCACCTCCATGTTTTGTCATTGTGCCACTCTGTGGCCCTCCATGTTTCCGCCACCTCCATAATATGTCATTGGGCCACTCTGTGTCCTACTCATGCCACTGTCTCCCTGGAACACCCCTGTAATTTCCATAATGCTGTTTCCACCCATCGTTCTATGACGTTGCCACTATGTTTGGTTTCTCCTTTCATTTCATCAGTCTAAACAAATGAAAAGCCTCAGGACTGATGGCCAAAAGCAGGAGTGGATACAGAACACAGAGGACATGCAAATATCCCATTTACTGGTCATCTCTGTTTTGGATCCACTCCTGTTTGTTTTTGGCTTTAGCAATACTGATGTTGGATTATTGACCGAAAGCGGACACTGGCGGATGGAATGAGATGGGATCTTGGCCCTCAGCTCAGTCTTTTCGAGCTGGCACAGACGGTACCTTGTCAGGCTGCGTTCCCTCTTCGTCTATTTGGTGAAGTTTGCCTATGTAAGTGCACATGGAATTGAAGAGTGGGGCGATTCTAAGGGTGCAGTCACACGTTGCAGTTAAAATTGGATCACAATCAGTTTTGAGGTGGTTTTAGGTGCAGTTTTGTCAATTTCACAGGTAAAAGACATGAACTGAATGGGTTAATTTGATTATGAAGGAGAAATTTGATGTCTTTCACCTGTTAAAATAAGTAATACTACCTAAAACTAATTGCAATATGGTTTTGACTGCAACGTGTGACCGCACCAAAAAACAGTATTATTTGAAGACCAAACCACACTCCCTATGCATATGTAAGCATGGCACAACGTTCTACAACACCCTGCAGGCTCTTTGTAGCCAGGAAATACCTGTTTTTTTTTTTTTTTAACGTGATTCGTCATGATGCGGGTCAAATCAAATTTTTTTTTCAATTCTGTGAATCGGGATGAACCGAATTTTAACAAATTCGCCTATCTCTATCACCTTAACTGGTTGTCTCTTTATATTATATTAACTTTTTTCTGTGGGGGAGCAGAAAAAAATGCTATTCTGCTTTTTATTATTATTTTTATTATTATTTAATTGGTTGCACAGTTCACATTACAGTATAAAAAATGATAAAGTGATTCTGTAGGTTAGTACACTTAAGGAGAAGACAAACATGTACAGGTTTTCTTATACATTACTCCTTTAATAAAAACTCCTTTTTGAGGAAAACTCAAAAACTTGCCACTTGGCTTTGAATTTTAATTTTTATCTTGAGGACTAGGCCCGAATTTTCAAATCTGTCATGTGTCACTTTATGAGATTAAAACTTTTAGAATCCCTTAATTTACCATTATAATTTTTTTTGTTCCTGACATGTACTTCACCATAGTTAGACATTTTGGTTAAAAAATGCATTCATGACAAAAAAAAAATTAATTTGGGGAAAATTATGATAAAATAGTGATTTTCTGATTTCTAAATGTTATGCTCATCATACAGTTGGTGTTACCTCAAAAATTGCTTGCTAACTAACATTACCCATATGCCTGCTTTTTATGTGATATTTTATTAGGATGTTAGGAAGCTTACAAATCGATCAGCAATTCACCAGATTTTCACAAAAATTTTAGAATCCATTATTTTTGAGGCCTATTCATGGTACCACATTTGTAAACTGTATCCCTCTAACTATTCAAACCAGCCCTTGTTAAGCCTGTTAAATGTTTAAATGTCAAACATGAAATGAAAGAAAATGGAGATTCTATACAGAATTTTCAAATGAATATCCAAATATCCAAATCAATATCCGGCATGAAGAGGTACATTTTGTTGTCAGTTTTTCTTGCCTCTGGCAATACCGCACATTTCAATGAAAACCATGTTAGGGGCCCATATGACATCCCACTTTTGGGATGGAACCCCTAAAAAGTGACCCTATTTGGAAACTAAATCCCTCAAGAAGTATGGTAACACATTTTGGGGGATACCTATACCACATTGATGACATCTTTTTTGGGGGGAATGCAAAAAAAAATTATTCGGATACTGATTATTTTTTTTTTACATTGTATAACATAGATATCATGTTATTTATATTCTATGGGTCTCCGACATGATCTGTGATTGTGCTGCTGCAGGCAGTTCTAGGGTCCACGTCCAGACCTCGGGGCTGCCATGGAGAGGTTCGGCAACCTCTGAAACTGTCGCAGGGGGGTGAGGGGGTCGCGATTGTAACCACGCAGAAGTCCCATAGGAGCCGCAGTTACCCAGGAGTCACGTCTAATGTGTGCAGCTGGGCTCCTGAGCTGCTCTCACTGTTGACAGTTGTCCCATTGACAACTGTGCAAGATGTAATGAACGCCCAGGGATGGGAAACACCCCCTGATCTGGACTTGCATTTACATACAGGGTCATTAAGGAGTTAAACCCACCACTAAAACTATTAAATTGACATAACTGCTTATTGAAACAATGTGATAACCTGGTACATATAATGGATGACCTCAAGGTACACTTTTTAATCCGCTTCTCAGTATTGTGATGCCAATGTAGATTTAGATTCCCATACACCCTTTGGTACTTGAATTTGTATCACCTGTTCTATTTTATTACCATCAATTAAAATGGGTACATTATCTCTACCTATCTTTTACAAATTTCTTTTTATTTTTGACATTTAGTGGCTCATTGACTCATTGGGTGAGATGCGGATACTGGCCATGCCCCACTTCCCCCGCCATGTCCCTTTGGATACATCAAGAGACTTGGGCAAAACTACGCCAGGTCTCAGTTGCTGTAGTTTTGTGTAAAAACCTGTTTGCTGTTCTAATATCTGCTGTGTGAATACTAAAACAGAGGGAGCAGATTTTTTTTTTTGGGGGGGGGGGCAGCTCCAGTTTTTCTAAAATCTAGCTTCTAATTCTATTGAATAGAATTATGCATGCCCATAAATTTATCTCTTGCCTTGTGTAACATCAATGTGATCCATAAAGAATAGGAGAAAGGTTAAAGTATATGCTCTTGTGTGGATGTCCATTGGAAGCGCTTCAATACAAAACCTGTGAATATTTTGTATATCATGCTTCTCAACTGACAATGCAAAAGACATAAAGTGCCAAATTATTACCCCCCGCCTTTTTGTAAACCAACTCCTTTTACTATTTGCTTCGTAGTTGGGGTTCTCTAACTTCTCTGTTATAACTGCATGTTGCATGAAAAGAAAATGATGAAATTTGAGACCTAAACATAAAGAATAGATAGTAAATTTCATACATTAATTCATCATTTAGTCAATAGCTTTCTTTTTGTACTCACTTTGCTACAGTATAAAAAGGGATTATTATGTTCATTTTACCATAATTGCATCCTTTTACAGTAAGAACATGAAAGCAGAAGCCCTTCCAGCAATTCAGTGGCTTTACCATTGTATCATTCAATAAAATGACACTTATGCTCAAGATGAAGTCCGGTTAGCTCTAAATGCCATGTCTTTTAGATTTGATAGAACATCATTGTATTCTATTTTCTTTCACCTAGCAGTACTCCAAAGATGATATTTTGTTAAAATGATCAAAGAATTTTTTATTTATTTATTTGCTTTCCTTGTAACAAGGAGCTAAGGGCATGCAATTATATGAAAGAAGATAAAGGTTGTTCTGTTTTGTAAAAAATAAAGGTTCCATAGGAAGATTGTTTAGGTTCCAAAGTAAATACTTTTTACCTTACATCTTTCGTTTACTGAAAATCTAATTTTTGCTCATTTACATGTCCACATGAAAAATTTTGTTTTTTAAAATTAAACCTCTTAAAGGGGTATTCGCACATAGATAAGATTCTTAAAATATGCTCAGGATAACAAAATAACACATTCTCAAATTCACAGTTAACATAAATGCAGCATTTCACAGATATAATGCCAACGGCAAGCAGCGTGCAGAGACTACAAGCTACAGACATATAAGATCTTTATCTGAGGGGGGCATATAGTACAGATGACTTTGTGTGTTATAGGTGAGTTAGCAGAGCTGAGTGTGATCAACTGATCAAAGAACTACATAGCATCAAATGGAACAGGGAATGGTGTTTTATCACACTGGACGTGAATTCATTATATTCAAATATCGACATAAAAGGGGGATTGTATATGAACCAACACCTGAAAAGAGATGTAAATATCACTGATGAGTAAAGATGCTTTATTTTGGACTGCTTACAAACAGTTCTTAATAAGTTATTTCACTTATGATACAACATTGTATCACCAGAAACTTGGTACAGCAATGGGGACAAGAGTAGCCCCCACATTTGCTAACCTTTTTAAGGGGCGCTTTTGAGGAACACTACATATTAAATGAAACCGAAAACCCAGTTTCTAAAAATATAGTCATGCATAGGCTTTTCATTGACGACCTATTCTTTTTATGGTCAGGCCCTATTGAAGAAGCAAAAATCTTTCAAGAATACCTAAACAAAAACTCATGGGGGATCTCATTCTCCTTTGAAAACAGCAACACTAAAATCACTTATTTAGATTTGGAAATTTACCATTAAGATGACCATTTTAGTAAGAAGACTCATTTTAAAACCGTAGATTTGAATAATTATCTCAACCATAAAGCGCACATCACAAAAAATGGATAAAAAATATACCCTTTTGACAATATAAAAGAATTCAAAAGAATTGAACAAACATAAACCAATATAACACACAGGCAAACTTATTAAGGGACAGATTTTGTGAAAAAGGTTACCCTGATAATATCCTGAAAACAGCATACAAAAAGCGAAAACATACAGCCAGATGGAATGTGTGAAACAAAAAGATACTCAGGAAAAACCCAATGCCCATTATGAAACTAATTTCATCACTCGGTACAACTCTTAACATGAAGCAATAAGAAATATCATGCAAAAGCATTGGCCACTTTTGAAAAAGATACATACTTGAGGGAATATCTCCCAAACTGTCCAAAGATTATTTACAGTAGGGCAGCCACAATCAAGAATATCTTAGCCCTAAGTGTATTAAGGTGACACAAAAAGAAAAGTAAAAAGAACGCTAGATATGTCACAAAATGTCATAAAGCCAAATGCCTTTGCTGCAAAACAATTAAAATAGGATCAACATTCCCATCACACAACAAAAAGGAAATATTTCAAATCAAAAATTGAATGTCTTTTGTGACACAAAATTTGTTTTATATATCTAATTGAATGCCGGATCTGTCATTTACAATAAATCGGACGAACTGTCCAAGAGAAAATATTCGGAAAAGATTCCTATTGCATGGAGTCTCAAAACACTGCTCATTGAGACATCCGAAGAATAAGTGCCCAATCTCTATCACACCTATCGATCAAATACACACTACAGTAACAAATAGATTCTCTACTTTATGTAGATGGGATGTGTATTGGATGTACAAGCCCAATACTTTGACTCCAAATGGTTTAAACGAAATACAAGAAACCCTTTTTATAAAAGAATGTGGATGCATATCTACATAAATTAGCATGTATGCACATAAGTAAATAAATAAAAAATGTTACCCTCGCACAACAATACTTGTTTTCAAATCGGTATACATTCTTTTTTATTTCTGAACTGCAGTAGGTGCCGTTTACACTCACTATGTGATAAGGGAATAAAAAATGCTGAGGTCACACCTATCGATCAAATACACACTACAGTAACAAATAGATTCTCTTCTTTATGTAGACGGGAAGTGTATTGGATGTACAAGCTCAATACTTTGACGCCAAATAGTTAAACGAAATACAAGAAACCATTTTTATAAAAGAATGTGGATGCATATCTACATAAATTAGCATGTATGCACGTAAGTAAATAAATAAAAAATGTTACCCTCGCACAACAATACTTGTTTTCAAATCGGTATACATTCTTTTTTATTTCCGAACTGCAACAGGTGCCGTTTACACTCACTATGTGATAAGGGAATAAAAAATGCTGAGGTTTTATAATGCACAACATGGATATGAATGTTAAATAGCTAATTAAAAATTCTGCTGAATGGCAACCAATGAGAAGAATTCTGAGTGTGATAGAAGGCAGGCAGGTGGCATACCACAGACAGAGGTGGGAGGCTCCCCACGCGTAAAATTGTCACAAGTAACTTCCTAAGGGCTATGGTGCCGTAGCACCGTGTGCTTTCTTCCTGTACTGTGAGAAGTGAAGACTGTCAAAGAAGACACTGATGGCAGACTGCATTAATGCACATTGATGCATTATTATTATTATTATAATTTTACAGAAACAATACAAATATCGCAGTACAATGATGATCTATCAGATATTTCTCCAATACTGACAGCCACACCACATGAATAATGTAAACCATTATTTTGTAATTTAGGAATATTACTTCAAAAAATACTGTAGGTAAAAAAAATAACGAGATCCCACCTTGTCGTGGTATGCCCACCTGCCTGCCTTCTATCACACTCAGAATTCTTCTCATTGGTTGCCATTCAGCAGACTTTTAATTAAGCTATTACTTCATATCCATGTTGTGCATTATAACCTCAGCTTTTTATTCCCTTATCACAGAGTGAGTGTAAACGGCACCGTTGCAGTTCGGTAAGAATGTTACCGATTGAAAACAAGTATTGTTGTGCGCGGGAGGTATATTTTATTTATTTACTTAGTGCATACATGCTAATTTATGTAGATATGCATCCACTTCTTTTATAAAAGGGTTTTGGAGGCTCCCCACGCGTAAAATTGTCACAAGTAACTTCCTAAGGGCTATGGTGCCGTAGCACCGTGTGCTTTCTTCCTGTACTGTGAGAAGTGAAGACTGTCAAAGAAGACACTGATGGCAGACTGCATTAATGCACATTGATGCATTATTATTATTATTATAATTTTACAGAAACAATACAAATATCGCAGTACAATGATGATCTATCAGATATTTCTCCAATACTGACAGCCACACCACATGAATAATGTAAACCATTATTTTGTAATTTAGGAATATTACTTCAAAAAATACTGTAGGTAAAAAAAATAATACTATTAGTTACCTATGACTGAGGTGATATGGGCCTTATACCGGCTGCTATGTGTGCAACCTGTGTAGTTGAGACCCTGTTGCTAGAGAGACCCTGTTGACAAATTGCCAAATGTGTTATTGATTTTACTCACCAGTGATGAGGTTGTCCACCAATGTAGTTGGCATGCAGAAGATCCCCACCAGTAAGTCGCTTACGGCTAGGTTCAGAATAAACATGTTGGTTACAGTGCGCATCTGCCGGTTCTTGAGTACGATGAAACACACCAACATATTTCCAATCATACACATGAGAAAGATAAAAATGTAGGCCAGGATAAACATAGCCGCTATTGCTGAAGAGTGCTGGTAGTAGAAGGAGAATGTTAGATTCTCCCTAGAGATGAGTGACTTGTTCCCAAATCCTAGGGAACTAATGTTGAAAGGTGGAACATAAGGACCTGAGGAAAAAAAAAACACACAACTCAGTACAATGATTTCTACTGATGTTTTATATTAATGAAAGCCTCAATAGCTTTATCAAGATCATTGTACTGAGGGTGTGTTGTTTTTTTTTTTCCTAGGCTTATGTTCCACCTTTCAACATTAAAGTTCCCTAGGATTTGGAACACAAGGTCACTTCTCCTTATAATTTCCCCCCGCCACCAACTCTCCCCCCCTCTGCACTTGCCCACTTCCCTTCCGTTTTTCCTTCTCCCACGTACCGGATTCTACCACCGCTCATTCTACTTCCACTTGCTCATAACTTGGCTTCTTTTTCGATTTTTCGAATCCCATCTGTAAGCATTAACCAATTCTTCTACTACCAGCACTCTTCAGAAATACGGCTATTTTATCCTGGCCTACATTTTTATCTTTTCATGTGTATGTTGGAAATATGTTGGTTGGTGTTCATCGATCTCAAGAACCGGCAGATGCGCACGTGTAACCAACATGTTTATTCTGAACTAGCCGTAAGCGACTTACTGGTGGGGATCTTCTGCATGGCCAACTACATTGGTGGACAACCTCATCACTGGTGAGTAAAATCAATAAAACATTTGGCAATTTGTCAACAGGGTCTCTCTAGCAACAGGGTCTCAACTACACGGTTGCAACATAGCAGACCGTATATAAGGCCCATATCACCAGCTCATAGGTAACTAATAGTATATTTTTTTACCTACAGTATTTTTTGAAGTAATATTCCTAAATACAAAAATAGGTTTACATTATCATGTGGTGTGGCTGTCAGTATTGGAGAAATATAGATAATCATAATTGTACTGCGATATTTGTATTGTTTCTTTTAAAATTTATAATAATAATAACTGCATCATGTGCATTATGCAGCTGCCATCAGTGTCTTCTTTGACAGTCTTCTTTACACGTACAGGAAAGAAAGCACACGGTGCACGGCACCATAGCCCTTAGGAAGTACGTGACAATTTTAGCGTGGGAGACTCCCACCTTGTCGTGGTATGCCCACTGCCTGCCTTCTATCACACTCAGAATTCTTCTCATTGGTTGCCATTCAGCAGATTTAATTAGCTATTACTTCATATCCCTGTTGTGCATTATACACCTCAGGCTTTTTATCCCTTATCACAGTGAGTGGTGTAAACGGCACCGTTGCAGTTCGGGTAAGAACAGATTAACCTTGAAAACAAGTATTGTTGTGCGCGGGAGGGTATTTTTATTATTTACTAGTGCATACATGCTAATTTATGTAGATATGCAAGCCACTTCTTTTATAAAAGGGTTTTTTCTACTGATGTTTTATATTAATGAAAGCCTCAATAGCTTTATCAAGACTATCGACAAGTACATGCTACATGAACTCATGTTACTCTTTCTTTTTTTAAAGTCTTGATTTTTACTTTTACACTGTCAGTTTTAAACTTTTTTAACATCTTTAAAATCTAACTTGTTTACGGCCTTTAACCCCTTCCCGACATTTGACGTAATAGTACTGCATCGCGGGAGGTGCGTTCCCGCAAAATGCAGTAGTATTATGTCAAACTTATGTCACAAGAATCGGACTCCCCCCTGACCCCCCCCCTCCCCCCAGTAAGTGTTCCGATCGCAGTACCCGGGGCTGCGCGATCTGCTTCCTGGCGCCGGAACCAAGCAGCATGCATGTTACATTACACAGTGTAATACATCTGTATTACACTGTGTAAGGTGAAGAATAGCTTGAACAGTGGATCGCTTGTTCAAGATAACCTGTAAAAGTGAATAAAAACTGTTAAAAACATTAAATAAAAACATTTTTTTTAGTAAAAAGAATTAACTAAATAAAGTTAAGTCCCCTAAACACAAACATTCCTTATACACATGCAATAAAGTAAAAAAAAAACCACAAAATATTGCCGCGTCCATAACAATCCATACAATAACTCAGAAACCTTATTGGGCCCGCTCGGTGAATGCCGTAAAAACAAAACATGAAAAACTTGCCAAAAATGTATATTTTTCATAAAAATCTCTTTACAAAAATGTTCTAAAAAGTGATACAAAAGTTATGTGCGCTAAAATGGTACCAATTGAAAGGACAACTCAACACTAGTGATGAGCGAGTATACTCGTCCATTAGCATACTCGGACCGGCTCGTTGCTCGGACGAGTATTTGCCCTAAACGCTTAGAGCCCTCCATTAGATCAAAAGCTCACACAACAAATTCATGAAACCTGATTCAACATAAAACATAGAACATCCTAAGAATAATCCAATGTCAGAGGAGTATAGAGCCAGATAATCAGGGGGGAGGACGGGGAGTGAAAGCAAGTAAAAGTAAAATGGTAAACCGACTGACAGATGTGTTGCTGTACGCCCTCCATGTGGACAATAGTGTGCTGAGGGCAGAGAAGTAGGTATCAGGACCAAAAAAAAATCAAACCAGAACGGCCGGAAAGAGGCCCTTGCACCGCACAAGATGGGGAAGAGGAGCAGACCAGGTGCCACTCTGGACAGGCGACGACACAGGGCAGAGCCCAGGATAAGAGAAGAAAAGCCCGGCACCGTGGCGGGTCAGCATCAAGGGGTAAGTGGCACATACAGATACCGCAGCAACAATATTTAGCCCCCGGCCCTTAGTGTCGGTTCGGCCGGGGTCACACCTGTCTAGACTACAATCTACAATTGCAACCAAGACAAATCAATACAAGTAACATAGAACCCCCTGCCCACTAACGTCACAAAATCCGACCGGAACATGGCCTGCCCGGGAGAAGCCGTTCTCACACACTCATGGCCGGTGTTCTCAGGTGGGCACCGGACTTGTTCAGATTCGGTGGCAGCGGCGGATAAGGGGGGAAAAATACACACAAATTAAGGAGCAACGGGGGGGTACGTCCCGCGAAGTGTCTCTAGCCTGATGAACCCAAAGTGACCATCACACGGGAGAACACATATAGTAATAAATGTCACGCGAGAGCGTAGTCTTGATTTAACCTTCTGGGTTTTCTAATGTTGCCGAGAGGGGATCCAAAATGCTTTCCTGGCCACTAAGGGTTTGGATGTGACCACCTCTCCTCGGTACCTTCAATATGCTCAATGACATGAAATCTCAACTGAGTCAAGGTATGTGTTCCCTCTCCATGAAAACAGATAGGTAATAGCAGTTATTTGCTCTGATATTGATTTTGTTCATTTATCCTTTGTTTTTACGGCTGTTGTTTCTCGCCATATAAGGAATCCACAAGGACATGTAATTAAATAGATTACATTGCAAAATTACACCTTTAGCTTAAAAGGTTGTTCCAGGCAGGGTGTATAAAAGTTTCACCTTGTAATGATATTTGAAGCATTCAGAACAGCTTTGAACAGGGGAATCTACCTACAAATATTGTAACTTCATTGCTGAGAACATGGCGCGGCATCAAGTACCGCTCCACTATCTCGGAACATCCCCAAAGTTTAGTTTAAAGAGACAAGGAAGGACACTAGGAAAGGAACTGCTCATGAGCTACACTCCGTACCTCAGTGGAATGCTATAAGTGCCGGCTCTACCACGGAGGCGTCAAGTTAATGTACAGCTGACTATGTTTCAGAGGAACGATGGATTTCTGCATTTAATTTTGAAAAAGATATATAATATGTGCGCTTTGGACTAAATGATACATTTTTACTATTGCAGAAAGGCATATGAACTACGTCTAAGACTGATACTATATAACAGCATACGGATTGTATGATCCTGAGGAATTCTCTACATTAAAATCGTCTTGCTAATACGGAAAGAAACTGAAGACACTAAAGAGGAAACAACCTTATCCGTGATCTGGAGACTACAGATTTGAACCGTCCTGCAAATGGCGCACAGTACTCATGGACCACAGGTGCCATGAATACTGGTGGGAGAACCCCACCCCCCCCGGACATGTGTCTTCACCAGCCCAGCACAACGCAAGAGTGGCAATCAGTTAAGATAATCTTTTTCCCGGAGGGCGAGGAGCAGAGATCCCCAGGAGATAACGTCGCGGAGGCCGCCACCACAGGAGCTGCCCGACCACCGCTGATTCCGCCAACACAACCACCACTCACTCGAGCACATGAACTGCACAGAGTTTAGAGGTATAACAAAAGAGATTTGCGGCACTCACACCGTGGAGTATTCTTTATTGTGTTTTCACATAAATCAGTCCGACATGTAAGCCGAGTGGGCAGAGATAGGAGCAGGGGGTTCCAGGAAAGGCAACACCGTTCGCCCGTCCGGACGCTTTCTACCTAGGCCTAAGCTAGAAAAGCGCCGGACGGCGCGAACGGCTCGTTGCCTTTCATGGAACCCCCGCTCCTATCTTCTCCCACCTCGGCTGTACCAAGTCGACTGAGTTTATTGAACACATTAAAGATATCTCAACGGGTGAGTGCCGACAAATCTCTTATTTTATACTCTATTCCTGATGTCGCACTTTTATATGACTGAGCCACCACCCCTATGGACATTCTGTCACCACTATACCGTCTCTGAAAGACATCATCAACTGCAGGCTTATTAAGGGGTTCCGTTGTGCTGCCGTGAAGTGGAAGTTCTCCCTTGCTCCCATACCCGCTGATCCTACAGTAGGATCGTTAGACAGAGTTTAGTTTACAAACCTATTAGCCTTATTCTTACTAAAAACTTGGATCGGCTCAAAAGAATGTTTGCAAAAAGGACTATCCTTAGTCCTGTGTGGACTGTATATGGACTCCTTCCATATGGATTTGGACTTGCAAAGTCATTTACTGACTCAGAACGGACTCCAAACTCATGGGCATATTTATCGCATACGCCGGCTTCTACGTCTCTGATGATCGGAACGGCTGCCGCCACATTAATTCTACCCAGTCATGGCATGGCTGGTGAAAAGGAAGATAAAGGTTCCTTGATAGAGTTACCTAAGACATAGTGAAACAAGTCCAGGATCAGCAATAATCTGGGTATAACTACGTACCTAAAGTCCCCTCTGATTAAAGAATCGTTTTTCATAATATGCTTTGAATAATAAAATAGACGAATAGTCCGAAACACTGGAATGTCCTCGTACATCATTGCCTGAGGTGAAAAAGATAACATGTAACCCCCCACTCTTGTACAACCAGAATGTGTTGTTCTGACATGTCTATAAGATGGCAGAAACCGTGGCCAGTGCAAATAGAACTAAGATGTCGCGGAGATGTTGAATCGTTTCCGATATAGAAAATCTCAGCAAGGACAAAAATATGGAAAAAAAACTTACCATTTCTTCACAACTACTTTCCACACGTCCACCCCAACCGTCTCTCACTGCAGCATTCTGAATCACTCTTAAACCCCTTCACTACTCTATTCAAAATCCGATCGGATTTTTGGTTCCCCAGATTTAATTACAATAAATACGTGTGTCGCATTTAAAATTGCTAAGTAGTAGGACAACCGATCTGGACTTGAGGAAAATCTACTGTGTTACTAAATCTCTTCTTAGTGTTCTACTCCGTCTAACAGGAGATAAAGGGTATGATGGTATTCCGTATATCCTGCAATTGTGGATCCATGCGCCAATAAATGCCAATTGTTTTAATAAGGGAACTGGATAATTTTCTGGTTGGCTATAACCCAAAGGTTAAAAAAGTATAAACCTTTTTTTGTTTTATCTTTTCTTGGAGATAAACTCATCTAGATCTATGTAGTAGTTCTGATCGTTGGTCTTCATAGCTTTTCAATATTCTGTCAGGTAGTCGAACAAAGTTCTCAATTCCAATTCTGAACCTTGCCCACACAAGGAAGAATCAGCCATCAGATCTAGAGAAGTATTTAATATACCTGTTGTAGGGGTTATTGGTCATGAAAATATACTTTCTCTTTAACACAGCAAGGAAAATATTTGCCTAAAGTTCACCAACCGGAAGTCCCATAGGCTGTCCCTACTACCTGTAAGAACCATCTATATTTAACTGGAAGGCATGGGGAGATAAAATAAAAACTGAGAGAGGTTGTTTGTGGCTTGCCCAGCACCGTTGATGGTTACCCTTACTGGCTTGAATGAAAAATGAAGAAAACAAACATGAGAACAATACGTGTACACCTGGGAGGGTGTAACGATCCAGTAGTATGGGACTTAATGCTGACAGGGTTACCATGTTAACTGTAACCATTTAAGTCGTGTTGGTTTGCAACCTGTGTTGTAGTTGAGAATGGCTTGTACACGAGCCGAAACACATCCTTTTTGTCGCTGTGATTATGCTGTCGATGACAATAAATTTTATTGCTAATGAAAACACCAAGTGACAGGATTTCTACTACAATTACGACACAGATGCAGGGACACTTTGATTTTTCTTTTTGCGTCCTGTTAGTCAGTGAAATGCAGATTCCACTGTAAACACACATGCAATGTTTAACGCGGTTGTACAACGCAAAGCAATGTGAATGTCATGAGCAATGCAATGCAAACGTAATTAAGAATATCAATAAACACAATGTAAAAAACAAACCAAGGAACACCACTTAAGCAACCTACATGTAATTGCAAACACCCCATGACTCACATAATGCAAAATGATGCAAGTGCCCAAGTAAATGAACACAACAAATTCCAATAACGGCAATGCCATGTAAACAGAAGGGTAAACGAGACAAAAGCAATACCACAATAAAAATGCAAATGGCATGTAAGTAACACAATATATCACAATTGCCCACACTAAACATAAGTGCAATGCAACAAAAGCAAATTGCTGCGTAAACCTAAGTGTAACAAAACCTAGAATGTAACACAAAGTATGTCAAAGGCAACTAAATGCAAACATATCTAATAAACACGTAAATGACAACAAATGCAAACGCGACGCAAGTTACATGCGCATAAATAACGAAGAATGAATGTGGCCTAAATCGTTATGAATAATAATCAATGCGTACATGAGATGGCTGGCGCTGAGTAGTGTAAAACAACAACAAAGGCAAACGCTAATAAGTGTAAAACTTGATGCGAAAGCAAGTCACGTTCCGTAGACACAACGTAAAACGGCCACATAAGAGTGAGTAGGAGCAATGCCGATTCTACAAAAAAGCAATGCCTGTATAAGCGTAAAGCAACGCAAATCTCCATTAAGTTAGTGACCAAAATGCCATGCAAAGGTGAAAAGTAAGAAACACCAGTAAGTAGTAAGGCAATAATACAAACATTACTCTAAGCGTGATGCCAAACATCACGAGTGTTAAGAGTGACGCAAATCGCTGCCAAGCTTTAAACAAACACACAGATATGGCACGGTGCAAATGTAAGTGTAAATGCAACATAAACAAACACTACATAAACGCAATCACACATGTACATGGTCAAATCTTTTTCTTAAATTTATCCAGTGATCTTAATCTCTGGCCATCCTCACCCCCCACCCCATTTTTATTGCATATTGCCCAAAAAACTTTAAATGATTAAACTCTTGATTTTTGTAGATTTGTCACCAAGATTTAAATAGTGTGCAAAACTGTTAAAAGGGAATATTTCAATAATAGGCATTAGATCCAAAATAACATTGTATATTTTTTTCTAAAATCTATCCACGGTAATGTAGAGCTTGAGATTTGAAACTTTGTAGGCAACAAAAAACCCAATCTTTATGGGGTGAGAATTTTGTTGACGGTAATCAGATTGTCTGATGTGGCAAGAGCCAGGGACTCATTTCACCAGCCCCCGAAGAGAAAAGAAACTGTCCAAGTCGTTGTCCCTGGATTTCGCTAAATGTTATTTCTACTTAAAAAAAAAAAACACAACTTAGACCCCCCCTCTTCATCACCCATACAGGTCAAATTTCATATCATGGATAGATTAAGAAATATTCCTCTCATTTTGTTGTTTTTCGGTCCGATGTGCATTTCTCCAGATATCCCATTTTTGAGGCAATTTAGATTTTGATTTTCAGCATTACAGTGCCATCTATCAATGAAAAGGACTTGAATCATAGATTCAATCAATGTGATTGTTCCATCCTGCCGCGGATCCTGAATCTGCATTGAGAAATGGAGCTCCCATTTAAGATTTTAAAGTTGCTCCCCAATCCCTGGGGAAAAAGGCTGTGTTGGTATCATTGAATAGATTTTTGAAATATTCACACTATAGTTTTTTTAACCAATGTGTATTTTGTTAGATTCCACCTTCCCCCTTTTTGTAATTACAAAGCCAATATATTTTTTATTCTTTTAGTAATGTGTGCATTTTTTTCTTTTTACTTTTGTATGTTTATATCTATTTATGAGTCAAGGAAAGACCTATGAGACATTTTCGGCCCCAAGTTATATTCCCTAAACTGCAGAGTATGAAAAGAAAAAAAATTATTATGTGAGGGCACCCGTGCACCATGTTCTGTCACAGCAAAGTAACTAGATCATGTCTAATGGGTTTCCTTCACACGGCATCAATTGATATTTGTTTGCTATATTACAGTAAAATGGAAGGCATAATGAAAAATCTCTTTCATCATACAAACAACAGATGAGATATAGCGGACCAAAAGTTTCCGATCAGGTGCATCCCGTGTGCCACCGTGTTGGATGGCCAATCACAGCCATGGATAGTAGTTATGGGAGTCAATTACTGGATTGCCTTGTCGGCTGACCATCGAAAGCAAGTCTGTGTCACTCGGGATGCACAAAATGGAAAATTGGGTTTTCTCCTTCCTGACACGGCTCATTTTTTCAAATCTGCCCTGTGTCACTTAAATGGTTACAACTTTGAAAACGCTTTAAACATATCCAAGTGGTTTTAAAATTGTTTTCCTCGTGACGCATTGTACTTCATGTTGGTAAAAAATGAGGGTGTTATGTTTGCATTAATTTATGATAAAATCAATATTTGGTGAAAATTTGGAAAAACTCGATTTTCAAACTTCAAAATGTTCTACTTACTTTTTCCACACATATTCATAACAGCAAAAAAAACTTAATAATATAATATTCACCGAATGTCTACTTTATGTGGACATGGATTTTTAGCACTCTCTTATATTTGTAGGATGCTATGGGCTTGACCTTAGGTGCGATTTTTCACATTTTCCTAAAAAAAACGCAAATACACGCTATTGAGGGACCTGCTCAAGTTTCAAGTCCTTGGAGAAGGCCTAAATAAAATAAAACCCCATATAATTACCCCCATTATAGAACTACAATACAAAAACCCCTCAACGTATGTAAAACAACTTTTATAATTTTGTTAACCCTTTAAATTGTTTTTACAGGGTTAAAAAAATTGGATACAATTTTGAAAGTACATTTTTTTGGCTAATTAGTGTTTTTCAAAAAATGTACAAATCTCAGTGGTAAAATACCAAAAACCCTCCACAAAATTTTATACCCAATCCCTCCCGCTTATAAAACATATGTGGTGGTACCTGCTGGCATCGAAGGGAAGCGCGCCATTCAGACAGATTATGCATTGTCACTTTTTCCATTGGCTATACATCTTTATTTTTTTGGCAATTTGGACATATAAGGGCTTATTTTTGTTGTGACATGGAATGCACTACTTACAAATATTTCATTTTAGTGGTCATTAGCTTATTGATGAGATTTGATTACTCTTGAATGTATGGTTGTAAAGACAAATTGGCAATTTTGATTCCCTTTCTTTTTGTATTTTTTGGGGGGTCGCACACGTACACTAAAATAATACTACGTTATCTTTATCTACAGATCACTATGAAGTACGTGATCTCTCATTTATAGTTTTTTCATTTATTTTTTCCAGTATTACTGAAAAAACTAATATAGAGGAAATCTCATTTTTTTGCATTGCCATCTTTTCGGAGACCTAACTTTAATATTTTTTGGTTGCAAGCTGTTTAGGGCTTAATTTTTATGTGTTGAGTAGAGATGAGCGAGCACTAAAATGCTCTTTTGCTCGTACTCGAGCCAACATTTCCAGATGCTCGAGTGCTCATTTCGAGTAACGAGCCCCTTGAAATCAATGGGAGACCCGAGCATTTTCAGTAAAATTATAAACTTAACGAGCACAGTGAAAGAACACAGTGCAGAACAGATTGCAGATGCGGGAACATCTGAATCTGTTCCGGGACACGCTGCAAAACGGTGTTCTCCCGCAATAGTATTTAAGAACAATATGTGTAGAGAACAACTTGCAGATGTTGCCAAAACATCTGAATGTGTTCTTCACACATATTGTTCTTCAAATACATTGCGGAGAACACCGTTCTGCACGCGTTCTCCGGAACAGATTGCAGATGTTCCCGACATCTGCAATCTGTTCTGCACTGTGTTCTTTCACGGTTTTCTTCAATTAAACAATTAAATTAAATGTTTAATTGCACTCTTTTTTACTGTTCTTCACTTTTTTTTTTTAATTAATGCTCGGTATCGAGCATTGGCAATACTCGTCCGAAAGCACCGAGTCCTTGTCTCCGGAACAGATCGCAGATGTTCCCGAACATCTGCAATCTGTTCTGCACTGTGTTATTTCACTGTGCTCGTTCAGTTTGTAATTTTACTGAAAAATGCTCGGGTCTCCCATTGATTTCAATGGGGCTCGTTACTCGAAATGAGCACTCGAGCATCTGGAAATGTTCGGCTCGAGTAACGAGCACCCGAGCATTTTAGTGCTCGCTCATCTCTAGGTGCAGGCCCTAAACTCACTTACAACCTCTATCACCTACCTTACAAGCCTCGAAAATCATATTTGCTAGAGACTTCTGGTAAACAATCCCTAGACTGACTGGGTGCACAGGAAAGATAACAAACAGGCAATCAAAGTCAGACAGGATTGGGTCAAATAAAAGATGGCGACAAAGCACAGGAGTAGAAAGAGAATGGTCAAAATAACATAGCAGAGGTTGGATACACAGTATAGCCAAGATGTAGAAAACAGAAATAGGACAATGTGTGAAACCAGCAAGGTGTAATGGAACAGAGTAGATATATGGCAGTTGACGGGACCGGCCATCCATCACTGAAGTCAATACAATTTGTATTTGTTACCAGAGGCTGCATTCACACATGGCGTTTTGATATTTTTGAAACACAACTGAAGGATCCACCCCTGATTATAGCAGTTGTCCTGTTGTGTGGTGAAAAAAACGACAGCAGTAAGGGCACCTCTACTTTCTCCCCAACAACTACTCCCTTGTGCAGTATAAGTGGCATCTTGTGGCTACAACTAGAGATGAGCGAGTATACTCGTCCGAGCTTGATGCTCGTTCGAGTACTAAGGTACTCGAAACGGCTCGTTGCTCGGACGAGTATTTCCCCTGCTCGAGATCAAGCATTTAATTAAAAGGGTCTCCCATTGATTTCAATGGGGCTCGTTACTCGAAATGAGCACTCGAGCATCTGGAAATGTTCGGCTCGAGTAACGAGCACCCGAGCATTTTAGTGCTCGCTCATCTCTACTCAACACATAAAAATTAAGCCCTAAACTAGCTCTGTCAACCAAAAAATATTAAAGTTAGGTCTCCGAAAAGATGGCAATGCAAAAACAAATGAGATTTCCTCTATATTAGTTTTTTTCCAGTAATACTGTAAAAATAAATGAAAAACTATATAAATGAGAGATCACCGTAATCATAGTGATCTGTAGAATAAAGATAACGTAGTATTTTTAGTGTACTGTGTGCGACCCCCAAAAAATACAAAAAGAAAGGAAATCAAAATTGCCAATTTTCTTTTCACCCATACATTCAAGAGTTAATCAAATCTCATCAATAAGCTAATGACCCACTAAAATGAAATATTTGTAAAGTGCATCTCATGTCACAAAAAATAAGCCCTTATATGTCCAAATTGCCAAAAAAATAAAGATTGTATAGCCAATAAAAAGTGACAATGCATAATCTGCTCTGAATGGCGCAGCTTCCCTTCGATGCCCAGCAGGTTACCACCACATATGTTTTATACGCGGGAGGGATTGGGTATAAAATTTTGTGGAGGGTTTTGGTATTTTATCCACTGAGAATTTGTACATTTTTTGAAAAACACATTAATTTAGCCAAAAAAAATGTACTTTCAAAATTGTATCCAATTTTGTTTTAACCCCTGTAAAACAATTAAAGGGTTAACAAACTTCATAAAAGTTGTTTTACATACGTTGAGGGGTGTAGTTTCTATAATGGGGTAATTTATGGGGTTTTACTTTTATTTAGGCCTCTCCAAGTGACTTGAAACTTGAGCAGGTCCCTCAATAGCAGTATTTTGCGTTTTTTTAGGAAAATGTGAAAAATCGCACCTAACGTTCAAAGCCCCATAGCATCCTACAAATATAAGAGAGTGCATAAAAATCCATGTCCACATAAAGTAGACATTCGGTGAATATTAGTTATTAAGTTTTTTTGCTGTTATGAATATGTGTGGAAAAAGTAGAACATTTTGAAGTTTGAAAATCGAGAATTTTTCCAAATTTTCACCAAATATCTGATTTTCTCATAAATAAATGCAAAACATAACACCATCATTTTTTAACTAACATGAAGTACAATGCGTCACGAGAAAACAATTTTAAAACCACTTGGATATGTTAAAGCGTTTCAAAGTTGTAACCATTTATAGTGACACAGGGCAGATTTGAAAAAATGAGCCGTGTCAGGAAGGAGAAAACCCCAATTTTCCGTTCATGTGCATCCCGCGTGACCCAGACTTGCTTTCCGATTGTCAGCCGACCAAGGCAATCCAGTAATTTGACTCCCATAACTACTATCCATGGCTGTGATTGGCCATCCAACACTGGTCACACGGGATGCACCTGATCGGAAACTTTTGGTCCGCTCATCTCATCCTGTTGTTTGTATGATGAAATAGATTTTTCATTATGCCTTCCATATTTACTGTAATTATAGCAAACAAATATCAATTGATGGCCGTGTGAAGGAAACCCATTAGACATAGATCTAGTTACTTTGCTGTGACAGTAACATGGTGCACATGGGTGCCCATCACATAATAATTTATTCTTTTCATACTCTGCAGTTTAGGGAATATAACTTTGGGGCGAAAATGTCTCATAGGGTCTTTCATTGACTCATAAAATAGATATAAACATACAAAGTAAAAAAGAAAAAAAATGCACACATTACATAAAGAATAAAAAAATATATTGGCTGTAATTAACAAAAAGGCGGGGAAGGTGGAATCTAACAAAATACACATTGGTTAAAAAAACATATAGTGTGAAATATTTTTCAAAAATCTATTCAATGATACCAAACACAGCCTTTTCCCCCATGGGATTGGGGAGCAACTTTAAAATCTTAAATGGGAGCTCCATTTCTTCAATGCAGATTCAGGATCCGCAGGAACAATCACATTGATTGAATCTATGATTCAAGTCCTTTTCATTGATAGATGGCACTGTAATTGCTGAAAATCAAAATCTTTAAATTGCTCAAAAATTGGGATATCTGGAGAAATGCACATCGGACCGAAAAACAACAAAAATGAGAGAAATATTTCTTAATCTATCCATTGATATTAAATTTGACCTGTATGGGTGAAGAGGGGGGGAATCTAAGTTGTGTTTTTTTTTTTTAAGTAGAAATAACATTTAGCGAAATCCAGGGACAACGACTTGGACAGTTTCTTTTCTCTTCGGGGGCTGGTGAAATGAGTCCCTGGCCTCTTGCACATCAGACATCTTGATTACCGTAACTAAATTCTCCACCCCAAAAAGATTGGGATTTTTCTTGTTGCCTACAAAGTTTTCAAATATCAAATGCTCTACATTACAGTGGATAGATTTTAGAAAAATAATACATATGTCTATTTTGGATCTAATGCCTATTTATTGAAATATTCCCTTTTTAACAGTTTTGCACACTATTTAAATCTTGGTGACAAATCTACAAAAATCAAAGAGTTATAATCATTTAAAGTTTTCTTGGGCAATATGCAATAAAAATGGGGTGGGGTAGGAGTCAGAGATTAAGATCACTGGATAAATTTAAGAAAAATATTTGACATGTACATGTGTGATTGCGTTTATGTAGTGTTTGCTTTTATGTTGCATTTACACTTACATTTGCACCGTGCCTAGTCTGTGTGTTTGTGTTAAGCTTATGCAGCATTTGCGTCACTCTTACACTCGTGATGTTTGCATCACGCTTAAGTAATGTTTGTATTGCGCTTACTCTTACTGGTGTTTACATTACATTTTCACTTGCATGGCATTTTGGTCACTAACTTACATGGAGATTTGCGTTGCATTTACGCTTATACAGCATTTGCTTTTAGTTAGAATCGCATTTGCACTCACTCTTATGTGGCGTTTACGTTGTGTCTACGGTCACGTGACCTTTGCTTTCGCATCAAGTTTACACTTATGTAGCGTTTGCCTTTGTTGTGTTTACACTTACTCAGCGCCAGCATCTCATTTACGCATTGCTTATTATTCATAAGCATTTAGGCCACATTTTCATTTGCTTCGTATTTATGCTTGCATGTAACTTGCGTCGCGTTTGCATTTGTTGCATTTACGGTTTATGATATGTTTGCATTTTATGTTGCATTTAGACATACTTTGTGTTTACATTTTAGGTTTTGTTTACACTTAGGTTTACGCTGAATTTGCTTTTGTTGCAATTGCACTTATGTTTATGTGGCAATTGTGATTATATTGTGTTTACTTTTACATGCCATTTGCATTTATTGTGGTATTTGCTTTTGTCTCGTTTACACTTCTGTTTACATGGCATTTGCATTTATGTGGAATTTGTGTTTCATTTACTTGGCACTTGCATCATATTTGCATTTATGTGAGCATGGTGTTTGCAATTACATGTAGTTTGCCTTTAAGTGGTGTTCACTTTGCGTTTGTTTTTACATTGTGTTTTATATTGCATTTAAATTACGTTTTGCATTGCATTTGCATGACATTCACATTGCTTTGCGTTTACACAGCGTTAACATTGCATGTGTGTTTACAGTGGATCTGCATTTCCACTGAGCTAACGGCGCAAAAAAAGAAAAATCAAAGTGTCCCTGAATCTGTGTAGTATAGTAGTAGAAATCCTGTCACTTGTGTTCTTCATTAGCATAAAATTTATTGTACATCATACAGCATAATCACAGCGACAAAAAGGATGTGTTTCGGCTCGTGTCACAAGCCATTCTCAACTACAATACACAGTTGCAAACCAACACGACTAAATGGTTACAGTTAACATGGTAACCCTGTCCATTAACGTCACATCCTACTGGATCGTTACCTCCCATGGTGTAACGTAGTGTTCTCATGTGTTTTCTTCATTTTTTATTCAAGCCAGTAGGGTAACATCAAGCGGTGCTGGGCACGCCACAAACAACTCTCTCCAGTTTATTTTATCCCACAATGCCTTCCAGTTAAATAATAGATGGTTCTTACAGGTAGTAGGGACAGCTATGGGGACTCCGGTTGGCTGCACTTTAGCAAATATTTTCCTTGCTGTGTTCGAAGAAAAGTAAATTTTCATGACCAATAACCCCTACACCTGGTATATTAAATACTTCTCTAGATATGTGGATGATGTCTTCCTTGTGTGGGCAGGTTCAGAATTGGAATTTGAGAACTTTGTTGCATACCTGAACAGGAATAGTATGAAAAGTTATGAAGACCAAACGATCAGAACTACTACATAGATCTAGATTTGATTTATCTCCAAGAAAAGATAAACAAAAAAGGTTTACTTTTACCTTTGGGTATAGCCCTCAAGAAAATATTATCCAGTCCGCTATATTAAACAATTGGCATTTATTGGCCATGGATCCACAATTGCAGGATATAGCGAATACCATACCCTTTATCTCCTTTAGACGTAGTAGAACACTAAGAAGAGAATTAGTACACAGTAGATTTTCCTCAAGTCAGATCGTTTTGTCCTACATAGCAATTTTAAATGCGACCAACGTAATTATTGTAATCTAAATCTCGGGGAAAAAAACAATGATCATAGGTGATATTTTTTAATTGTAAATCAAAGTATGTGGTGTATGCCATATTTTGTCCTTGCTGCAGATTCTATATCGGGAAAACGATTCAACATCTCCGCGAACATATTAGTTCTATTTGCACTGGACACGGTTCTCTCCATCTTATAGAACATGTCAGAACAACACATTCTGGTTGTAAAGATGTGGGGGGTTAATAAATTTTTCAACCTCAGGAAATGATGTACGAAGGACATGCCAGTGTTTTCGGACTATTCGATCTATTTTATGATTCAAAGCATATTTATGTGAAAAAACGATTCTTTTATCAGAGGGGACTTTAGGTACAGTTATCCCAGATATTGCTGCATCCTGGACTTGTTTCACTATGTATCTAGGATAACCTCTATCAAGGAACCTATCTTCCTTTTCACCCAGCCATGCCATGACTGGCGTAGAATAAACTGTGCGCGGCAGCCTGCCCGATACATCAAGAGGTAGAAGCCGGCGTATGATAAATATGCCCCATTGAGTTTGAGTCCGTTCTGAGTCAGTAATGACTTTGCAAGTCCAAATCCATATGGAAAGAGTCATACAGTCCAACAGGACTAAAGGATAGTCCTTTTTGCAAAACATTCTTTTGAGCCGAGTCCAAGTTTTTAGAAGAAAGGCTAATAGTTATTTAAACTAAACTGTGTGCAGTTGCTCGAGTGAGTGGTGGTTGTGTTGGCGGAATCAGCGGTGGACGGGCAGCGTCTGTGGTGGCGGCCTCCGCGACGTATCCTCCTGGGGATCTCTGCTCCTTCGCTTCCGAAAAAAGGATGTAGTCTTAACTGATTGCCACTGCGTTTGCTGCTGGAGCTGGAAGAACGATGTCCGGTTCTCCCACCATATCTCATGGCACCTGCTGGTCCACTTGAGTACTTGCGCCATTTGCAGAGACTGTTCAATCTGTAGTCCTCCAGATCACGGAGGTATTTGTTCCTCTTAGTGTCTTCAGTTTCTTTCCGATATTTAGCAAGAAGATTTTAATGTAGAGAATTCCTCAGGACTCATACAATCCTGTATCTGTTATATAGTATCAGTCTTAGTACGTAGTTCATCAATGCCTTTCTGCAATAGTAAATAATAGTATCATTTAGTCCAAAGAGCACATATTTAATATCTTTTCAAAATTAATGCAGAAATCATCTTCCTCTGAAAATAGTCAGTCGTACATTAACTTGTAAGCCCCGTGGTATACGGCCGGCCTTATAGCATTCCACTGAGGTCACGGAGTGTAGCTCATAAGCAGTTCCTTTCCTTAGTTCCCTCTCCTTGTCTCTCCTTTTAAACTAACTTTGCGGGATGTTCAAGAAGTCAGTGGAAGCGGTCACTTGATGCAGGCGCATGTTCTCAGCAATGAAGTAAATATTTGTAGGTAGATTCCCCTGTTCAAACTGTTCTGAATGTTCAAATATCCTACAAGGTGACACATTTTATCACCCTTGCACTGGACAACCTTTTTAAGCTAAAGGTTGTAATTCTTGCAATGTAATCTATTTAATTAAATGTCCTTGTGGATTCCTCTATATGGGAGAAACAATACAGACCGTAAAAACAAGGATAAATGAACAAAATCAATATCAGATGCAATAACTGTCTATTACCTATCTGTTTTTCATGAGAGGAAACCTACCATTGCTCAGTTGAGATTTCATGTCATTGAGCATATTGAGGTACCGAGGAGAGGTGGTAACATCAAAACCCTTAGTTGCCAGGAAGCCTTTTGGATTCACACTCTCGGCACATTAGAACCAAGAAGGTTAAATCAAGACTACGATCTCGGTTACATTTCATAATATATCTTTTCTCCCGGTGATGGTCACTTTGGAGTTCATATATGCTAGAGACACTTAATGATATTATGACTCTTAATTTTGTTTTATTTTTCCCTTAGAAACACAATCAAAATGATGAAAACAGCTGAGAACACGGCTTCACTCCACGGGAGGCAATGTTCCGGTAGGATGTGACGTTAGTGGGCAGGGTTACTATGTTACTTTGTATTTATTTGTATTGGTTTGCAATTGTAGATTGTAGTCTAGAAAGGCTTGTGACACGAGCCGAAACGTGCTCTATTTGTTGCTGAGGTTATCCTGTATGATGTACATTAAACCTTTATGCTAATGAAGAACACGAGTGCCAGGATTTCTACTTCTATATTATACATTGGCTTTGACCTGTGTAGTAGCCTTTACAGAGTGGTATGCTAATCTCCATATATGTGAGGTGAAAGGTCCTCTTTAAGGCAGCTCATGGTTTTATTGCTGTAACTGCTCTACGTATGACACTAAAGCACACTATTGTCACCATGGCAGGAGTACAGAACACATCTGTCAGTAGTGTCTACATTTTACTTTTAATTGATTTAATAAAAGTCTCAAACATGATTATATGAGCTACTATAATCCTTCTGAAATCTGGAATTATTATTAGGATGTTATAATGTTTTTTGTTGAATCAGGTTTCATGAATTTATTGTAATTCTTGATAATGAAGCTTTAGATTTGTAACAATAAAATAAATGATTACTGTTGCATTAATAATCAGCTGATAAAGAATCTGTGTAAGAGGACCTCTCTGCATAGTGTGACCCCTGGTAAAGCTCTCTGGATGCTTTACTTTAGTCCCAGGCTGAACCGATCAGCTGTTAGATATCTGTAATGAGGTTTCATTGATGGTCCTTGTTTAAATTACAGCAAAAATTTTTGAAAATCCAGTTGTCACTGGGGCAAATAAATATTGGTGCTACAATGATAAAATCTACAGTTCCGACTTGCATGCAAAGTCAACTTCTATTCTAGATTTCATCTACAGGAGATTTTATCATGCTAAAAGGAAGAGAAATGGAATGAATGGAGCACTAGCGTTCATTCTAGAGCAGCCACAACATTCAGATGTCAAAATGGTATCTATATTCTCATGTCCTTTTGGAACAATGACTTTGCCTGTTTTAGTAAAAGACAACTTAAATGATAACGGGGCATTGGTAACTGGTGATGCAGCGAAGGTGGAGATACTAAACTGTTTGTTTGTTTAGCTCTGTTTACACAATTGAAAAAATACCATCTGGCATGGGCGATGCATCCTGTAATATAGTAGACTGGCTGAATGTAGTCCAATCTAATCTCAATAATTGTAGAAGGTTCTTGGACCAGATGATTTATGTCCCAGAGTTCTTAAAGAACTCCGTTCTATTATTGCTGTGCTGCTGTCTTAAGTCTACACAGATGACTTAATGGTTGGCGCAAGGCCAGTGTAGTGCCAATATTCAAAAAGGCCTCTAGATCTTCCCCAAGCAATTGAGTCATGTGAGTTTGTTGGGTTTTTTTTAGATTTAAGTCGTAAATGTTTAATCAACCTATTGCCTACATCTGCACTGTACTGGAGTTTATTTTTTACCACAATTGCACAAAAATTTTACTTTTTAAGACGTCCACATTTAATAAATCTGGTGTAACAGTAAAAAATTCTGTTGCAGCAAACTTTGCAAAATCGGTGTAAAAGTCGCAAATTTGGGCTTTGCAAAGGCATTCAACACGGTTTCTCATAAACACCTATTGGGTAACATAAAGTCTATTGGTTTGACAAGAATTATTTGCAGTTTGAAAATTGGCTGAAGGGTTGTATCCAAAGTTGTGGTCAACGATTCCTGCTCAGAATAGTCACCAGTTTATTAATGATATTTTTACAGAATTTTTCTCTCTATAATCCTGTAATGCCTTTATGCGCTTAAGCGCCTTAAACGCCTTCTCTTTTTTAATTTTTGCTCGCTTATAGTAGTAGTTAACCACATTGGCTTTTTCTTTTCTCTCTAATGCTTTTTCCCATAAGGCATGTGTTTCTCATGGGGCTATTTTAGAATATTTATGGAAACGTACCATTTCTTGGGAGCTTTTGTTTTGGAGAACATTGTCCCAGTTTATGCCTATAAGGTCCTCCCTTAGCTGCTGAATATTTGCCCTCCTGAAGTTTAGAGTGTTTTTGATGCCCCTCTACTGACCATCTTGGTAAAGCATAATACAAAATCAATGATATTGTGGTCAGGCTTCTTTACTGTAGAATAGCCAAGCTCAGGATTTCAGGACTTGCCACAGCAGGGACACCTTTTTTTTTTACTTGGATGAACTTAGTGGGCATGTTGTTTTTTTTTTTTTTTCCCTTCAACTTTACGAATAGTTTTCAATACAAGTATGTAATGTATAAATTGCAAGCCGGGTGTTAGAATATGTAGAGGTACATCCCAAACTAACTTTTTCTAATCCATGCTCATACAACTTTGACACTTGAGTAAGACAATGCCCACTGTAGTTGTCAATTAAATTATTGCATTTCTAGGGGGAATAAATGTGTAGAACAGGCAAATGATAAGGCAATTGGTAAGCATCCAGTAACTGCACTGCATGAAATATGCCTTGGATGCCTTTTATTTTGCATAAAGATTGAACCAGTTTTCCTGGCCAAAATACTTAAACATTTATACCACCAATTGAAATGTTTAAGTATACTGTTTTTTCTATTTATCTGTTTCATTTCACTATTTTGCATACACGGCTGCCTGTTAGTAAACAGGTGATTTGCCTCTACATTTCACTTTGGGAGGAATGTATGGCTAATAAATGCAGTAAAATTACATTTTTCTGTCCTCTACAGTGGCACTCTCAGAAATTTTCTTTTCCCAGAAAGACAAAAAACTTAAAAATATCTGCTCACCTGTTTTTGACAAATCACATTAAAAAGATATCCATCTCTATTCAATTTCTGGAGCCATGTGAGTATTTTTTCAATGGCGACTTAGGCTGATGCCAGCCTCCAGAAATTGAGTAGAGATGGGTACCTTCCCTAAATGCGTATACTCAAAAACAAACTTGCAGAAATCCAACTAGAAAACACATATGGACTACTATAGCTGTTTAAAGTTCCACAGGTCAATAGGAAGACACTAGAAGGCATGCTATGGGTAGTCTACTTGTTTCTCTGGCCCTATTAAGCTCTCGCAGTGGAAGCTCCTTGATCAATTCATTGCAAACCCGCTTTTGAGGCTGTGCATAGGGATTCTGTGTACTTGGTGGAGAGTCAGGGTAGTCATATTGAGAAGAGGTTTCTCTAAATTAGCATGTGTAGTGCTCAGGGAACGTTGCACTGAATTGATGGGGTACTCCATTAATTTTTTGGCCTTACCATTTGGCATATGCTAAACACCCAAAGTATTTACAAAGATATTGGCCAAAGTAATTCTTTTTTTGCCAAAAAAGAATTTCTTTTATTATACACGTGGACCACTTTCTACTTTTGGTTCCCAAATAATCTTTCCTGTTAAATCATCTCGGAGGTATGCAAAGCCTAACCTAAACTAAAGCGCAAATACAAAAAGTTCATACTATGGGGCACTACTCAATATTTTTTTGAGCATTCGTTGTGTGGTGCTATCTTCATGGGTTGTCTAGATATACACTTGTTACGTGGACGCAGCCAGTTTATAGCTTTATATGGTTATAACTTTTGAACACTGTTACTTATCAAAATGATTCTGAGATTTGTTTTTTTCCTTCACATTTAAGTGGTAAATTTTGGCTGATGAGTTTTATGTTTATTTATAAAAGAAAAATTTTCCATTTTCGAAATTCAAAATCATTGCGTTTTTTCAGGCAGATAGATTTACCACCCAAATAAATTGCTAAATTATATTTCCCATATGCCTACTTTACATTTTCATAATTTATTTTGATGTCACGCGTCTTACAAATCAAATATCGATTTTCTGTATTTTCAGAATGGACTATTTTGGAGATAAATACTGTTTTGAATGACATTTTACATTTTTAACATCAAAACCCCCTATGTAACCAACCCAATTTTCAAATTTGCACCCCTCAAACTATCATAAACCACGTTTAGGAAGATTGTTAACCCCTTGAGATCTTCATAGTAATTGAATCAAAATGGAGGTGAAATTTCGAATGGTCAAATTGTGTCGGTTATACATTTATTTAGCCCTAAAATGTACACATTTCCAAAAGATAAAAAAGAAAACCCATCAAAAAATATGTTATTCAATTTTTCCTGAGTACAGAGACCCCCCACATGTGGCCTTTACTTGTTTTATGGGGGCACAGCAAGGCGTAGGAGGGAAGGAGCGCCCTGCAGCTGCCAGTATTTTAGTTTCCCCATTGGCCCCTTTTGTAGGCTATAAAATTTTAGCTTTTTCGGAATTTTGTGGGATGAGATGCTTTTTCCAGTGTTACCATTTTGGGGTTGGTATCCCCTATTGCTGAACTTTTTTTTGAGGGCAGGAGTAGAAAAGCATCAATTCTGTACTGGAATTTTTCCTTTTTTTTTGTGTTCACCGTATAGCCCAAAAATCATGTTATTTTTATTCTATGGGTCAGTACTATTACAGGGATACCAGACTTGAATATTTTTTCTTACATTTTACAAAATTTGCCAAATAAAGCCAAATGTAGGGAAAAATCTATAATTTTTGCATTGCCGTCTTCCAAGTGGCATAACATTTTTGCTTTTCCGGCTATGGAGCTGGTTGATGGTGGGACATGTTGTACTTTGCAACAGTATCATTCTGGAGTACATATGTTTTTTTGATCACTTTTTATTACATTTTTTGTGGGATTCAATAGGTAAAAATCATAATTTCTGGCGGGTTTTTAACAGTTTTTTTAATGCCGTTCATTGTGCGGGTTCAATAATTATTTACTTTTATTCTGTTATTCTGTTTATTCTTTTTTTTTTTGTTACGGATGCTGTGATTATATATGTGGGGTTTTGGTTGTGATTTAGACTTTTTTTTTTTTTTTTTGTGTTGTATGTCTCTTTATATGTTATGGGGCTTATGGCCATTTTTATTGATTTAATTTTTTTTATTGAAAAACATTTTTTTTCTTTACTACTTACACCATGGGACATGAACAAGCAATCATCTGATTGCTTGTTCATGATAATACTCTGCAATACTCTAATACTATGATAATACTCTATAATACTATGCACATACATAGGCTGTCACTGTGACTTTAAGATGACTTCATAGATGCCATCTTTTAGGCAGTGCCTACAGGTAACTCTGGGGCTCTGATCGGATCCCAGAACTGCCATAGCAAGGATCAGCGCCCCCTGAAAACTGTGCGGTGGGCGACAGTGGGGGAAAGACCCCCCCCAGAGGCATGTTAAATGCCGTGGTCGCGCTGACTGCAGCACTTAACGGATTAAACACCCGCGATCAAACATAGCATAATTGATTGGCACCAGTTTTGTTTGATTTTGGTGATCTGAAGGGGCTTGTTGACCACTGTTGACCTCTGGAAACTTTTATTAATATCTTAAAAGCACTGGTGGCACAAACGAAAATTTCTGCTGCACAAACCAGCACAAGCGTTTGACACAAATTTGTTAGATTTGAACGAAGTGGCGGGGGGGGCAAGCTTCACTCAGGTCACCATGTAACATGACAAATGCAAGAAGCTTACCCCACAGTCATAAATTTATAATACACGACTCCTATTTGTTTGTTAGGAAATTATAGTTTTATTTAATATTCTAAAATATAAGTATAATACAACTAAACTTATCTGAAAAATGAACACATTGGGTATACTTTATTGAAATAATTGTACCTGTTTTTGCCGCAACTTATATCAGAAATCTACACCTGTCCTCTCCAAATATACCTCCTAAAAAGTGCAAGCATTAAAAAATTTCCAATATTTCATTATATCAAGCATTTCAGATATACACATTGCAAAAAAAAAGTATTAGCCTGTTCAGCACTTCAACAGTTTCAACTTTTTTATTATGGTTTTATCTTTCTTTTCAGAAGGAACATACATTTAACAATCTCATTTTGGCACTGGCAGCAGAAACTCTATTAGCACCCAATGACATGCCCCTGCTCCCATGACTCAAAGCTTTTTTTTTTTTACTAGCAGCAAAAAGCCTGATAAATAGATATTTGGTGATTGACATACTTTCAGATACATAAGACTTTACTATGGAGAGTGAGTTGAATTAAATTGCATTATCCCATTTTGAGCGTAAGTACAAAAGATTCGTTTTTATATTTTGTCCGGGGGAATGTTGAGAAGTGGATGAGATATTACCAAATTTGATTAGCATACTTCTGATTAGCATACATCATGCAGGTTGTAAATTGTCATTTATTTACCAGTTTCTCACTTCAGATTTCATTCACCTTTTGCAATGCTCATCTTTGCCAAACATGCATGAATTCTACATAGAATACATTTGCAATTTACTGGTGAGTAGCCCCATGTTCACATACACTCATATGAGACTTTAAAAGACCCGAGGATTATTCTCCTTTGACACTCATTTCTGCAGCACCTACTGCAGTATTAGGTTCTAGTAATATGTTTCATTATATGGCTGTTTACAGATGATTAACCCAAGTCAAGCAGTTTGAGGGGGTCCTAAGCAGAAGATGCCCATCTATGGAAACCATATAGGTGGAGCTGTAAAAGTAAGGAATAAATATATTTACCTCCCTCCTGTGCACTCATCCAGCTCTGTGCCTCCCGTCACCACCAGTTTCTGGTTGTGACAACACCTCAACACCTCTGTATACATACACAAAGTGCACCCACTCCAAGTCCTGCCTGTGTAAGCACACACCGGCTACAGGCAGAGTGCTAGATTTAATGTACCTAAATGTCCCTCCTATGGGGAAGTCAGGCACAAGTAGGGAACCACCCTTTTTCATCTGGAAAATAGTAATTCATTGTTATTAACAAAAATACAGCATTTCACCAATCCAACCTGTCTCTATAAGTCCTGGTGTAAATAATTTCAGTTGCCCCTTCTGATTTTAGGGTCAGCAGCCATCTTGCTTTTCTCTCCCCCTCCCTGCATTCCAGGAAGAACTCATTCTCACTGACCGCTTCTGGCAAACAACAACACATCACTTCTTGAGCTACAAGCTACAGGCAGATTAGTAGTTATTTATGGTGGGGAAGGCAGAGGGAGGCACATCAGTTCTAACAGTGTGTCTGTAGGTGGCATGTAGCAGAGCAGGAGAGTGTCATTGTGTGTAATATGGATCTCATCTTTGATCTGTCTGGCTTTCTAAGTGTCGGATACTAGTACAATGGTCAGAAGATAAATGAAAGTGCCTATAAACCCTGGACCCTGATAATGTTGCCACATTTTCCGCTCACAGAACTAGATGAATCATAATGTGGCAAATTTACTTACCTGTCCGTCGCGATCCCTGACGTGCATTGTCCGACGAGGATCCGGGTCTGCCGCGATTCACTAAGATCGTGCATCCAGTTTCCTGCATTTGTCGCTTCCCCGCTGATGTCCGCCGAAGTTCACCTTCTTTCCGGTGCATGTGAGTGCTGATCTTGCGACACAATTTGCTTTTTAAATTCCGCGGTTTGTCCGAATTAGTCGGGTTGTCCAACGTCCACACCCCTCGATTTGTGTCGCATGCAAGCCAGCGCCGATGCGACACAATCCGTTCGCGTGCGCCAGAAAACCCGGGGCAATTCAGGACAAAACTGAAAAAAGTCGGAGAAACACGACGAAAATGCGGTGTGCCCCAATGTGCCCCAATGTGTCTGCATAGAGAGTCCTCGTCCTCACTGACCATCATTGAGTAATAGGAGCTAAAATGGCAATAAAACTGAGTAAAATTGTAAAGTTAGTGGGTTAAAAATTATTATCTATATTGTTTTATCACTAGGCTATTGAAATTTGAGAATTTGCTTTCATGGGCAAACTCCTTTAAAACTCCTTTAAAGAAAATTGTTGCAATCTTGCTTGTTATAGAAACAAGTCCAACTTAAGAACCATGCTTTCTGCAGGAAGGGTAGCTATCACCCGACTAATTTAACTACGAATTTGCAGAAATATAAACTGATGCCCAAAAAACCCGCAATGGGTTATATGGGACCTCCTGTGGCAAGCGTTAAGTGGGTAGAGAGAGGACAGCAATCTCTATCCTGAAGAACATTGGTAAAATGTGACACCTCCCCTCCCTAAAACAGTGTACAATGTAATAGAACTGGGACACCAGACAATATAATCTAAAATTAGTAGATTAACTTCTCCATTGGCTTTATAAATATTATATATATTTTTACCCATGTTATCAATTTATCCATAAGTGTTGATGGAGCAAGTGAGAGAGTGAGACTGTGATCTGGCTTTACAGACTATTACACTGGGCTACGGTAGTTAATGGCCTGGATTATCATGCTTGATTTTGATGGTATATTTATTTTAAAAAAAGGACTTTATGGCAGGATTTCTTACTTGTGTATCATTCTTATAAGTGTTTGCTGATTTGCTGACATCTTTGTGAAGCCAAGGCATTTATTGTCTAGTCTTCACTGGACTTTAACTGTTGAAATAAGCCATTGTGACTTTACAAATATAACCTTGTAAAATTCAAAGCATTCTGGTATAGAAGCACTGAGGTATTAGAAAGATGGCAAATAAAACACAAAAGAGGAAAGTTCTAAATCACAAATTCCCCTGGGGAAAAGGAGTTAAAGTGCTGGACGAAGCTTTCTAAAGTGTTAAGCTAGATAATAAACTTGACAAATACTTACATTCTCCTGGGGCAGTTTTCAATGTAGTGGGAAAAGGAGTTAATAGGAAAGGGCATGAAAAACCGGTCTCAAGGTTGACAGAGGACACGTAGTTGGCAAGTTGCCATTATAGGAGGAAATCTACAAGATGCTGCAAAAGAGCAGCACAACTCCTGGATATCATTGAGCAACAAACAGGAGTGATCACCTGACCAAAATTAGCTCCTTCCCTCCTCAGCCCTTTTTTGTTTTTGCATTTTCATTTTTCACTCCCCACATTCAAAAATCTATAACTTATTTTTCCATGTACAGAGCTGTGTGATGGCTTGTTTTTTCTGCGGAACAAATTTCACTTCAAAACGGTGGTATTTTATATTCCACGCTGTGTACTGGGAAGTGGTGAAAAAAATTTCAAATGCAGTGAAATTGCTGAAAAAACGCATTTACACTGTTTTCTTGTGGGCTGGAATTTTTACGGATATCACTGTACGCCTCAAATGATAAAATGTTTTCATACATTTACAAAAATTAAAACCACCTATCCAACCACCTGTATATTTTAATTTTCGGACACCGCAATATTTAATGTGTTTATGATTTTTACTGTGTATTTATATTTATGTCAATTCTAGAGGAAAAGGGGTTATTTGAATTTCTTAAGTTTTTTATTATTTTTAAACTATTTTTTTTTACAATTTTTCAGACTCCCTAGGGTACTTTAACCTTAATTTAACTTTTAACCCCAGGTTGTCTGATCAATCCTTCCATATACTGCCATACTACAGTACTGGAGGCTCTTATTAAATCTGATATTCTGGGTACCACAGGGCATAATATTACCAACGCATGACATGTGTACGTCACACTGCTCACAGGCTGAGTCCTCTGCATTTTATGTGGGTGTTTGCTACATATTGCAATGGCTGGTGATGCCATCTCTATCTGTTCATGCCAGGACCTCAATCATATGTTTAAACGGTCCAGCAGGGCAATTCTACATGGACAAATAGAGATTACATGGTTAAACCTTCGGAACGCTGTAATATACAAGTGATTTTAAATTATTTTTCCCATGACACTTTGTACTTCATGTTACCGGTAGTTGAAAAATGTTGGTGATATATTATGCGTTTGTGAAAAAACGGATATTTGGTGAAAATTTGGAAAGATTCTTGATTTTCAAAATGTTCTCTAATTCAATGTTAACAAAAATACAGCTTTTCACAGTTATAAGTCCAATCTGTCTCTAAGTTTTGGTGTACACAATTTTGGTTGCTCATAGACTTGATTCTGTATCTTCTGACTTTAGGGTCAGCAGCTATCTTGCCAGTGGCTTCATAACTTCTCTCTACTTCTGCTCCCTGCAGAGGCCCCTCTTTTTCCGGGACAAGCTCACACACTGACACAGCCTTTATCCAGGGCAGTGGAAGAGAGGTATATAGTAGAGCTCCCGGAAACTAATGACTGTGATAGCAGAGGGTAGAATGTCATGTGTAATATGCATATCATCTTATCATGTCTGAAATGTCTCATCTCTCTTTCCAAGTGTCAGATACTAGTCAAATGTTCAGAAACTAAATGAAAGTGTTTATAAACATGTAACATAGAACTAGATGGATCATAAAGCCTCTGCTTAGAGAGTCCCGGCCCACACTCTAGAATTTTACATTGACCATCTATGAGTGATAGGAGCTAAAACAACAATACAAGTGTAAGGTAAGGGGTTGTAAATGATCTTTATAGTGTAAACATCATTAGGGGATTAAAATTTGAGAAACCCCATTAAGGACAAGCATCCACTAAACTGGATGAACATGCGCATACTGTTTTGGAAAATGATTTGGACCAGGAAATGTTCTGATGTCTCATGCGACTGACAGCCTTCACCTTCTGGTCACAATCTCAGCCTAAAAGATTTACATCAGACACCACCTAGTCAGACATAAATTACTTATAGAAAGCTCCCTTGTCATATACCTTCTACTGCCTATTGGGTCCAGAGAATTATGTATACAGTAGGTCCCATACAAGTATAGCTAGAAACTGGGCTTTACGGTACTTAACAGATATCCTATCTGTATATTTCCTTTTAAACCTAGTAGAATATATACAGTAAAGTATTTTCCACATCTGCCTTTGAACATTATGAAATGGTATTAATGGGGTTTCTGTTTTGTCATGGGATTTAATTTATATTGTCCTTGCCCATCCCGCTTCCTTAAGTTTTTTTGGGATGAATTACCAAATCAGCTTGCTGACGCCACCGTTTTGAGAGCTTCAACTAAAGTGAATCAGAAAAGATTTGGATTCAATTGAAAAAAGTATATTATAGTTGAGTTGCAGTATTTTTGCATTATGGCTTTATGGAGAACCAAACAGTCTAGTTACAATATGTCTTAAAGCTATCTACATTGTCATCTAAGCTTTAATTTGTGCACTCACTACAAATGCTTATATCTTGGCATAACTTAAAGTAGGTATCCCTTGTAGTCACATTGGAAAGTGAACTCATCTGAGCCATTTCTCATACATAAAAATGATTACAGGCGGTCCCCTACTTAAGGACATCCGACCCATAGTTACAGACAGACCCCCCTGACCTCTGGTGAAGCTTTCTGAATGCTTTGCTACAGTCCCAGATTGCAATAATCAGCTGTAAGGTGTCTGTAATGAAGCTTTATTGATAATCCTTGGTCCCATTACAGCAAAAAATGTTTAAACTCCAATTGTCACTTGGGCCAAAATTTTTTTTGTCTGTATCTACAATTATAAAATATACAGTTTCGACTTACATACAAATTCAACTTAAGAACAAACCTCCGGACCCTATCTTGTACATAACCCAGGGACTGCCGGTATACAAAATTATAGTATTGCAAATCAGATCAAGAGGCCCTCAACAATCGCTGATGTATACAAGAGCTGTATCAATCACCAAAAATCAAATATAGAACTAAGCAAGGTGAAAAAAGATTAAAATATAACTTTTAATTACACTTTCTCAAGGTTATTAAGCATAAAATTCACTCACAAATAGAAGTTTGAATATCGTTTCACACCCACTGGTGTATAATCGTAGACGATATTGACACTTGAGGGTGTCGTAACAAGTAATCAAATGGTTCTCAACCAGGGGGATATCTGGCTTCAAATCACAAGGATGTTGATCAAAGCACACAATCAAATAGGTATCAAAATCTTATCGACAACATCCATATATCCAAACAATGCAACATATATCGTAGGACCAGCAAGGTATTCAGGCAAAAAAATGGAATGTTCTTACCAATTCCTGAAGACCCATTTCTGCTTTAATTGAGGGAGATCGGACATAGTAGGCCCTGACACTGACCTTATTCATGCCCAGATCACGTAACATGACCAGTCACATGGAAGGTGCTGGGCGGATCCCTGTGCGATGACGCCTTCAGGGGAGTGTTTGAGTATACACCCATTCAAAGTAGCGTCACATCGCAGGGACAATAGAATGGTAGGTGTAACATGATCGTTTAGTATTGGGACTTAGCTATCAGTGAAAGTCATCACTGATAGAGACCCACTATGCACCAATCACATTTTATTAGATCAAGAGGAAGATCGTAGAAGTTTGGTTATGTTACATCGACAATGTTCTAATAATTTGGAAGGGTTCCCCATCCTCTTTTATTAAATTTGTCCAGAGTCTAAACGTAAATAACATTGGGTTGAAATTTACGTATGAAATCCACTAAGACAAATTGGCATTACTGGATGTCCTGCTCTCGAAAGGTCCCGGCGGTAGAATTGAGACTGAAGTCTTTAGAAAAGCCACGGTAACTAATTCCCTCTTGAGATGGGAGAGTAATCATCCGGTACCACTCAAGAGGGGGATACCACGTGGCCAATATCTGCGAAGGAATTGTTCGGATAAAAAAACCTTTCTGAGACAGGCAGACAACCCGAGACGCAGGTTTCTGCAAAAGGGTTATCCGGACAATATCCTTAAAGAGGCATTCCAAAATGCCTTAAAAATGAACGAAAAGATCTCTTGGTTCCAAGGGTTAAGGAGGATACTGACCATGCCACTAGGTTCATAACAACCTTTAGTAATGGTTCTGAGGCGGTGAGGAAGATTATTTCCCGGCATTGGGATACCCTACGAATGGATCCAGACATCGTTGACGTGTTTGATAGGGCATCGTCTATCACATTCAGAAAAGGTCGCTCCTTAAAAGATCACCTAGTCCGCAGTCATTTTTCAGCAAACAGTGGGACTTGGCTGGACAAAGGCAGATACAGGGGCTCATTTAGATGCAGTGGATGTGTGGCATGCCCCTTCATCTTGGTAATCAAAGAATTTAAGGCCAATGTGACAGGCGAAGTGATAAAGATTAACTCCTTCATTAATTGCAAAACTGAGGGGGTGGTTTATAGAATAGCCTGTGCATGTGGAATTGAGTATGTTGGAAAAACACATCGAGAGTATAGAAGAAGAGTGGGTGAACATCTGGCTGATGTTAGACACTCGAGAGACACATCGGTGGCAAGACATGTCCTAGAATGTCATCAAGGGAACATTAATGTACTTCCTTTCCATGGCATAACCCATATACCGCGTAATGTAAGAGGCGGTAATTGGGATAAAAGAATTTTACAAACCGAGACTAGATGGATTTTCAGACTGAATACAGTCGCACCAGCTGGTCTGAACGAAACTTTAAGTTTCGTTCATTGATGCATAGCTCCATCCCAGTGATAATTACAGTCAACGTAGTGCTCTAATATAAAAATAATAATAAAAAATGTAAACATTTGTAAACATTTTTTGTAAACAATTTTGGTAAACATATTTTTAAGCATTGTTAATAATGTATTCCTACAAACAAAGATGTGCCATGACACATACTTGCCTATTCCATCTTGTGTGAGGGGTTACTCTTCTCTTTTTCTCTCCCCCCACATTCCAATTCCCTTTCCAACATCTTTCATTGCACTATGGGAAAGTGTAAATTGCTGCCTCCAACTCAGAACTAAAATCCTCTTACTTACTTATTTTAATATACTATCCTGCTAGAAATATCAATTTACTGTTTCACATACACTCACCGGCCACTTTATTAGGTACACCATGCTAGTAACGGGTTGGACCCCCTTCAGAACTGCCTCAATTCTTCGTGGCATAGATTCAACAAGGTGCTGGAAGCATTCCTCAAAGATTTTGGTCCATATTGACATGATGGCATCACACTGTTGCCGCAGATTTGTCGGCTGCACATCCATGATGCGAATCTCCCGTTCCACCACATCCCAAAGATGCTCTATTGGATTGAGATCTGGTGACTGTGGAGGCCATTTGAGTACAGTGAACTCATTGTCATGTTCAAGAAACCAGTCTGAGATGATTCCAGCTTTATGACATGGCGCATTATCCTGCTGAAAGTAGCCATCAGATGTTGGGTACATTGTGGTCATAAAGGGATGGACATGGTCAGCAACAATACTCAGGTAGGCTGTGGCGTTGCAACGATGCTCAATTGGTACCAAGGGGCCCAAAGAGTGCCAAGAAAATATTCCCCACACCATGACACCACTACCACCAGCCTGAACCGTTGATACAAGGCAGGATGGATCCATGCTTTCATGTTGTTGACACCAAATTCTGACCCTACCATCCGAATGTCGCAGCATAAATCGAGACTCATCAGAC